>JAIUCT010000017.1:2134194-2176348 GCA_021307375.1 Tetraneura akinire | reverse complement strand
TAATAATAATAATAATAATAATAATAATAATAATAATAATAATAATATATTATAAAAACGGTGGCGGCCAAATCGTTAATCTTTCTTGTTTTTTCTCCCCTCTCGTCGCTCACAACGATAAACGTTCAGTTATATTTATTTATTTCTGTATATATAAATATAAAAATAAAGAAAAACGAAATATACATACTATATATTTTATATATATATATATATATATATTATACGTTTTTTCCGACCGACGGGTAGGATTTATATTTAATTTTTCTTCTGCCCGTCGGCCGAAATTAATAATGCGTGCTGTCGGCCATTCATTTTATAATAATCATAATAATAATATTATTATTATTATTATTATTATTATTATCCATTCGTTATTATTCACATCGAACCCATATTTCCCCTCGTATCACTTCTCTCTTTGGTTGTGTTGTCCTCCCTCAGTCCGTGTACGCCTTTTTCTCTTGTTCCGTCGTTAGCTCTACAGACGAGCTTGTGTGTGTGTGTGTGTGTGTGTGTGTGTGTGTGCGTGCGTGCGTGTGTCCGGTGCAAATAAATTCGTTCGGGATAATTACGTCACGTATAACCGGGACTATACCAGCCGCGGCTAACCACGGTCGTGACCACTCTTTTTATTCGCCCCCCCCCCCGTTTTTGGTCGAACATTTTTCCCGTTTACCTATATCTATTCCACCCCAGTTCCGAACAAGTTTCGTTTGCCCATAACTTACGCGATATTATATTCTGGTAATTAATGCAATTATACTTTTATAATAATAATATTTATATAAACGAATTACTATACATAATAATATGCATATATATTACGTATACAGGTCGGTTATATTACATAATAATATAATAAATTCGACGATTAAACGGTGAACTACCTAATATTATTTCACGTGTAAAACTCATTTATAAGAATCTTATGACATGTAAGAGTTTATACAAAAATAAAAAATAAATAAGTAATGACAATTTATTGTTAAATTGTTATTTATTTCGTTTATTTTCAATAAATACGAATCAGTTTAAGATAATATTAAGTTAAATACGGGTTCTTTATATTGTTTTGTTTTTATTTATTTAGAATAATTACAAAATATTAATCAATTTAATTACACTTTGAGTTTCCAATAACGTGAAAATTAAACTAATACATATGCGTTTTAAACAATTTATAAGTGTATACATAATAAACATGTACGAATATTATAAGATGAATAATTTAATTTTTAAAACGTTACAATGGTTATGGTATACATCAAACTTCTGGTCACATAGAATCTGTAAGTAAACTGCATAAGAATACAACTGATTTTTATTATTTGAAGAAATAAAATATATTCTAATTATTATAACATTTTTTTTTTTTTTTTTTATTATTAATTTTAATAAATGTAGGTATGTATTTTTTATTATGATATACTTAAAAACAATGCAGTTTTATTAAAAATATTTTGTACTTTAAAAACATAATATAACATTATATAATACGTAATATAATAAGGTCACTTGGTACATTAATATCCTTTTGATTGATATTAATATTATATTTTTTGAAGGTTGGGTCATATTATTTCATTATCTTTTTCAAATATTTATTTTATTTTATTTTATTTTTTTTATGTACCACAACCAAGAACCGAGTTTTACACATACAATAGTCTTTAAAACGATTTCTTTCGACGTTATTTAATTTGACCACGTGTTTGAAATAGGTTTCGTCCAGTTTTTATTGCTGGAGAAGAAATTTAATATAACTCAAAAACGTTGTTGAACAGTAAAAATTCGTTTAACTAAGTCTGATTCGTAAATTAAATTCCGTATGAAATAAATAGAAAGACAATACGTTTCGTTCAAAGCACAAAACAGGAAATATAAATTCAATATTACGTGGGTAAATATTTAATAACAATTCTTGTTATAAAAATATAGAAAAAATATGGCGAATATAATTTAAAAAAAAACAATGTTTACAATTTAAATATAATTTAATTATAATAGGTAGACAATAATAAACATTATATAATTTTTTGGTAGACATTTTTAGGAATAAAATATTAAAATATGTATTCTAAATTATTTCCTAAAGAATAATACTTCATTAAATGAATATTATTAAATTCCAATAAAACTATCTAAACGAATTAATATAATTATATAAGATTTATAATACTTATTTAATATAACAATTTCTAATATTTAATAAAATATGGTTTATTTGTTTTATGATACGAATCAAAAATGGTTTCGTAATATAAGTTTCCAATAGGTATGTACGTTTAATTATTTTACAAGTTGTCCAATCACTGGACCACGTAATTAAGATTTAATAGAGTTCAACTACCATATAAAACGCCCATTTCATAGCCAAACTAATCTCTCTAGATAATTTTTGGTAAATTAATTCTAATGTGTTTATTAATTCTTCACTGAGTGTCGTTAAATAATTCAATTGAATTATTATACTTACGTACTAATTATGTTTTAAAATTTTTGTATTATCAACCATTGATCAATTCAATCTTAAAGTGTTATCAAACCTAATAAATAGGGAATATAAATGATAATAGTATTTACGATCAAATTACAATAAAAATGTAATAAGCTACGATGTATTTTTAACGATTGAATGAATTATTTATTGTTTTGAGGATTTTTATTTGTTTTTACATCGAATTCAAAGTTGAAAATTCAGTTTTTGAATAAAAAAAAAATATATATATATATATATACAAATATAAATAATATGAGTTATGATGATGATAACCTACAATAATATCTATATAAATTGAATATTAAATTTTTTCCGGTTAGAAACCATAAAAATAGTAAAATAAAAAATGTCACGACGCGGATTTACTATTTCTGTGGTCTCTATAAAATTATTATCCTGAGAAACTACACTCTGAGTTTTATTTTAAATATTTGTTTTTAAATTTATATAATTATTTTACAGAGAATAATTAACTTCCAATATATTCTTATCAGTGAACAGTTTATATTTATAGATTATAATTTGAAAAAACAATTTTTAATTAATTAATAGAGTATATTAAATACAATATAATTAACATATTATTATGATTAACATAAATGGGGTTATGTATAAAATGAAATATAATCGATATGGATTTTTTTTTGTTTTTTTTTTTATAATAATTTCTTAATAATAATACTAATAATAATAATAATAATAATAATAATAATAATAATAATAACATCTTTTTTTTTTTTTGTTTGCGCTTCATGCAGGGTGTATATTATTCTTTAATATAATAAACTACCTATATATATATATATATATATATATGATTTTGTTTTTCGTCTTCTTTTCTTTATATGGCCCACCGTTGGGTGCTGGCCAAACAGTCATCAAAACGGTCGAATATGGGTGGACGATCCATATAGTTGTCCCTTGACCGAGGCAATTCCAATTCACTCGTCGCGAAATTTATTACGTTAAACTCACAATACTCACATATATAATATAACGTTCGTCTGAACATTCCCTGGTCGTCCTTTGTATGACCCATGGCTGGCCGAGCGCTTTGTGCTCTGAGCTAAGACAGCTGAACACTCGCACACGGCTCTGCTACCGACAACTGCACGACCGACCGTGTTAATTCATATCGGTCTCACTCGTTATATACGTATATATAAAATAATTTATATACGAGTATATAGCTGCAGCAGAGACACCGGAAAACCATATCCGGTATGACGACGGAGCGCCACCCGGAAATGTCTAGTCGAGTGGATACGACCGTGATTGTTTGCCAAAATCAGATAGGATTAAGTCGGTTCGATTATTGTTTTTCCCCGTCCTCCGCCCGATCGTCGTGTGAGTATTATAATATCTACGTATATACGATCGTTGCAAACACGTGAAATCACTTCTCCTCCAAAACGTCGATTCACAGATTATAAAATATGATAACATAAATTATAATAAAAGTGGGTGCACGTACCGGAATAAAAAAAGGTCTAAAGTCGTAAGAGCGCGAGTATCGTCATTTTTATACTGGTACTTTTGCGCAACGATTGTTTTTGCTAACGGGTTTAATCGTGTTGGGCGATTCCAAACAAGCAGCAAACGAACATATTGGCTTGAGCGAATAATATACAGGATAATAATAATGATGTGTTGTTGGAAGAACGTATTTTGTCATATCTATACCATCAATATTATAGTAATTATTATCATTTGAAAGTTATGATATGCGTTTGAAAAGAAACAATTCCGAGCAATGCGATTTTCTAAATATATAATATTACATAATATACACACAAATAGCATAGTATTATAATATTGACAAGTTCTTCTCACAGATTTTTAACCAGTTATTTTAGTAAATGTTATGTACAAATGAATATATGTAAAATATTCTGTATTTAAACTAAAAATAACTGTTCCAAAATTCAATCACGTAACTATATAGTACAAAAGATCAAAATTCATTTCATTAAATATTAGTTTCACTGAGTCGTGATTTTTTAGTATAAACCTAATATATAGTACAGGAAAACTATTTAGAAATATTATTTTTAAAATGAGCTAAATAAAGTACCGACTACATAAGTTTCTTTTTTGAACGAATTCTCCATTTGTGGTAATCAGACAAATTTCCTTATCCAAAAAGTTGTATTCGTTCTTAAAAATTAAAATACGTTACACAATAATATTAAAATTATTCATGGATACGTAGCACGGTTAAAATTTTTAAAAAATAATT
Source organism: Tetraneura akinire (assembly GCA_021307375.1). Lineage (NCBI taxonomy): Eukaryota > Metazoa > Arthropoda > Insecta > Hemiptera > Aphididae > Tetraneura > Tetraneura akinire. The sequence goes on along the minus strand of JAIUCT010000017.1, from coordinate 2,171,606 downwards.
TAAAGGAAGAAAGAATCACTAAATAGTTCATATTATAAATTATGCTACTAAATTTGTGTCATAAATAGACAACAGTGTTATAATATGACAAATATTTACTTGATGTAATAATAATAATTTGTTCAAGTATGTTATTTCGATTTTCGAACTGATAATCTAATTATTATTGTATTATAAATTTGTATTTAAATTGTCTTTGAAAGTTTAATCATTAATATTCGTTAAACGTAGAATATATATTGTACAATGTAATGCAAAATAATAATTCATGATAAATCGTTTAATGAAAATTAATAATCATAAATTATCAAACTTTTAATACTTCAAAACAGCAATAAAATAAACCTAAAATGTTAGTTTAACTTTTAAAAGTATTTATTTTTTTTTTATTGTCAACTGTTTGGAATTTTTCATTTTTATTTTTCTATTAATATTTAATTTTTACTGGTTCTTAATATATATTTTTATACTTTATTCGTACAATTATTATAAAAATACTTGTATGATTAATATTGTATTTTAATTAAACATTTACCAAAACTTTAAGCTCGTCAGATATACAATTTTAATCTACCTATCGATTATAATTTAATAATTAATTTAATAATTTACCTTAACGTATATTTTTAACTTATTTATATATTTATTTATTCTTTTAATTCTTATTAAATAATAAACGTTATAAATGTTTTGTTAACACGATTTTATCGAAAAATATAAAAATACCATATTTCATTTAGTATTTTTTCTTCTTTAACATGAAATTTCAATCATGGTCCAGTAAATTTAGAAGTCTAAAAATTGCAGTGTGTGTCTGATAATATAACGCTCATCAATCTTCGTCTCATATAGTGTATGGTTCAATTTCCATTTTTCGATGGAAACCTTGTTAAGTGAAGACATAATACACACTATTTTCGTTTATCCCATTGAGACGTCATTAAGAACAATAAGCAAAATTGAAAATTCAGATTTATTATATGGCCTAAATATACATTATTTTATATTGATAATGTATATTCTTCTATTTTATGATTTATGAAAGTTTAATTATTTTTGAAGTAGAACATTATTATAATATGTAAATATAACGTTGTAGCTGTATAGTAAATGTTATTATCTTCAAAATAATATTTATATTTAATAAACGTGTTTACATAAATAAACTTTCAGTTACTGTATAATTAAAATAGGTAGGTAGGTAATAAAAATATTATTTAATATATTTGTAAATCATTTTTGCTTATAAACTTCACAATATTATTATATAAATGTAAGATTTAATAATATAGAATATACCATAGACCATACTTCATTAAAAGTTTGTAATTGTATAACAAATATATATTATTATTATTTAAAATAATTAAATAAATGTAGGTATCTAAATATTAAAAATTATTATGAATTTTGTACATTAATTTTTTTTTTTTAATTAAAACATAAAATTCTTAGAAAAAAAAATAAAAAAATGTGTCACTTAATTTGTGCGATAACAGAAGTATAATAGTAAGTAAAGCTAAAAGGATGGTTATTTTGTCTTAGGAAAATTATATTTTTATATTTTATTAAAATATTTACACGATTTATATAAATATTGCATAATAATAAAATTAAAATTTATTATTAATAACCAAATCGGAAAATTATTATAATGAAAAAGTTAATCATCCGACAGTAAAAACCATTCATTAACATGGATTTTACTTTTTGAAATATTTTAATTTTACCATTTAAATATAATAACGTAGGTATACAATTTTTCATAACAAATGTTTATATTTTGAATTATTATAATTTATAATTAATAATCCTCAAAATAATCATCAGTTATTTGTTACCATATTTCAAATAAAATGATATATAATGTTATGTTAATAATATTTTACTTAAATTCTAATCTTATACTTGTATAAATAATTATAGTTATCATTGCACACGTTTTATAATTTATTTTAATTTAAATAAAATATATTAATTTAACATAGTTTCGTTATAAACAATTATATATTAATTTTCATTCTGTATTATATAAAGTTGTTTTATGTATTTTAGGACATTGAAAATTACAGTTATGTGTTATTTTATTTATTTCCTACTGATGTGACGAGAAAAAACTTTATTTTTATATTTATTTTGACAACGCCTAACATCCATTTATATTGCATTTTTGATCATTAGGACTTTACTAAACTATTTGAAATTATTTTTAATAATGCGAAAACTTATATTATGACTTACAACTTATATCGATCAACTGTTATTATATGTCCATTTTTTTTTTTAATATTATGATATTTTTTATTTTTGTAAATTAGATATTTATTGTAACAGTGTTGTTACATTTTTCCTTGAAAAAAAATTTAAATTCACATATTAAAGTTTTCAGTTTAGATTTTAAACAGATAATAATAGCATTAATAATCTTTCGACCTATTTTAGTTTAGAGTCAATTTAAATAACGGTTTTTATATAAAGAATTTTCTACACTAAAGTATATTATAATATATAGTTGTAATTCTCGATCAAATATTTTTTTTCACGTTCCACGCTCCAAAAAAAATTGAGACTTGGGTTTTTTCTAATATTTTGATATGATGTTAAGTAATATGTAAGTATACTTCAGTAAAATTTTCAGATCTTAAAAATCAAAATTGCCAATTTTAACAAACATTATATACATAATAACGAGAATTTCCGTAACGGTTACAAAATTTTACCACATATATAGTACCTATGTGAACACTCGAAAAAATTTTCAATTTAGTTCACAAGTTCACAATGGTCCGAGTTTAAAAGATTGAAATCGAATTCGTCGAAATTTCAGTTTTCGTGAAAAATGCCGTTTTTTCATCGTTTTTTCTGTCGCATAGGGTCAATTTTGAGAAATTCCAAAAATGACCTAAATAAAGTACCAACTACATCCACTTTCCAACCGGAAACATATTCTATTCGTGAAAATCGGAGCATTATTTCGGGTAGTAAAAATGTCTTCTGACATAAAAAAAGACACACATCATTGTAAAACTAATACATTTTTCGCTTAAAATCTAAAACAACATGAGTTTAAATTTTAAATATAACTATCAAAAATCATTAAAAATAAATAATAATTGTTAATGGAGCGCATATTATTATACAAAAACTATATCTATAATATAATTCTCCAAAAATATTGAATCAAAATATTCTATTTGTATTCCAACTGAACAAAATATTGTTCCATTTCGCATTTAACACAAAAATATTACGATAATTTCAAATATATTTGAATATCTCTTAATTTATAAATACCTACGTTAAAACTCAACATTAAAAGGTATTAATAATATAATACAACGTCTAGGGTTAGGTACTTTTAGGTAGGTATACTTAGTAACTTATATTTTCCTTTTTAGTACAATATTATAATATCGTATTCACATAATTTTGGTGAATATAAATATATAATGTATCATTATAATAAAGCTGTATGCTCTCATGTAACCAACAGCTCGTTAGTTTGTTTTCCATCTCTTCGTTTTATTTTTATTTTGTTATACTTTTAATTTGTTGGCTTGTATACGATGTATAAACCAACTTTAACCATCATCATTAATTCTTATCACGTTCGTTTAACAACAGACGGAAGGAGTAAGGTGGGGGGGGGAGTTATACAATCCGGTGTGGGAATTATTTACCAAAAAATGCCTCGGGGTACAATCGACCGTTATTTATATGATCGGAGCAGACGAGAAGGAAACAACGTCGATATTAGACCGATAGTGAAAACTGTAAAATGCCCGGATAATATGGGGGGTTCTGGATGGTTAAAAAGAAAAACAAAACATTTTGTTCCGCAAAAGCCGTTCTTTCTTTCTATCATATTTTTTTCCCCCTCACAAAAAAAAAAAAATAATAATAAATGAACACGCACAATGTATCGACCTCGGCGGAGGAACCATCGGGATATCTCTCTTTCCCATGGTGTCAGCAGGCTGATGATTTATTACAGACGTTTGGACGGCTGCCTGCATACGCAATTTTTTGAGTTTGTCTTTATTATTATTTCCATCTTTTTTTTTTTCTTCTTGTCTGTACATTGACACGACGCCATCGAAGAATAACTTACACAACCTTCATCGGCTGATTGATATGCGATTATCGATATGGATTTATACGGACGTATATATAAAATTATATAAATATTGGTGAAATATATGCATCATAGTGCATTATTATTATAAAGAAATCAAAGTGTTATTGCTTTATCTAATGACATTTCGGAATAAAATATTTATTTACTGACAAATCTTAAAATTACAAAAATTATTTGGTAAAACAGAGACGCTTACCTGCCCTAAAATTATATTAATATGAATAATTATTGTGAGTCGTATTAAATTATAATGGTATATTCATATTTATAGACTGAATAATATTATTATTCTATATATAATAATATCGTGCGATAGCTAAATTTGATATAAAAAAAAATTTATCGCCAAGTAAATTTAAATTTAATCTATTGCGCTGTTCGAGTAAATAATAAATTCATCATTATATACAATACAGCACGCCTATATCTGATAATTATGACCATATTATTGTAATATTGACGTGATGAGTAGACATAATATTATGAAAATGTTCAAATAATTTTTTTCTAAATTATTAATTAAACAAACAGATTACATTATTATTTTAATAATTATTATTATTAATCATTATATTGGTACATCCTTTAATTCATTAACTAAGAATCAATATAAAGAGTATTTTTTACATAATGCAAGGTGTATTTTGAACAAAGTTCTGGGGGAGGTCCAAAATTTTTCCCCTATATATTAGTCAATAAATTATAAATTTACTAAATAACAATAAAAAAATTAATATAAATATAATATAAAAAATAAGGAACACTACAGAGGTTCTTGGGGGGTCTAGTGCCCTTGGACCCCTCTCCCCAAAAAAATAAGTCACTGTTTACATTTACTGAGTTTTTTATAATGCTATACATATTAATAAATTATTCTCAAATAGTCAATTTATTATCATAAAATTCTTAATCTATTATATTAATATAATGATACCTAAGTGCTAAGTTATTAAATAATCAAAATTTATAACTCTTTATAAACTAAAGGAAATTTGCACTCCACGATATAATAGTTTTGTAACATATTATAATTACCTAAATAAAAAAAAAAAAGGAAATAAATATTATTTATTTAATAACAGAAAATAATTTTAAAAATATGATAATATAAGGAAATTGACCAATTAATTTTTTTTTATAAATATATTATATACTCATTAAACGGGTTATCTTTGAATTAAGATTAAGAATACTTTATTTAGTTACAAATGAACTATTATGAATTATGACATAATATTATAAAAATAAATGTTATTTTATTCATTTAAATTGGTAAAAAATACTTCAATTTAAATTAAATGTTAGATAAAATATTATTGTAGGTTTACAATTCGTGTTTTATTGTTTGGTAATGTTATATATATACTTTTTTTTTCTGTTTTTTTTTGTGGTGAATATGTTTTATAAGTTCCATAAATTATTTCAATCGATTGGAAACAAATGATAGTGCCTACTTTAAATAAATTGCATTTGAAATTGTTTTATGCAAAAATGTTACGAAAAACTATTGACATGTACCATAAATCGTTAAAAATGCTAAACTACGTAACAATTGATACAGGACGACCTTCTGCACCACGAAAAGCAAACCGTCAACTGTTACTATAATGAATGACGATACAATTATTATTATAAAATATAATATAAATATTTTATATTTTCATATTATAGTGTTAATTTGATTTTTGTTTATAATCTGTTAAATAATTTATTATTAATTTGCGTTAGTGTAATATTATGTAGATATAATTTATTCATTGTATTCAAATTTTAAACGATTTCGCTGCAAGTTAAAAATCGATAATTTACACACATAATATAAATCTTATATTTCAAAAAAATAATATTATATAATTTTTTATTTAACATGGCATGTGATAATTAACCAAAAAAATCGAAAAGTGTAAATATATTATAATGTCTTAAGAAGACTCGATAATTATTATCGATATTTATGTTATTATTTATGTTTTATATTAAACTTGTATGATAAAATACTCGTATGCATACGTAATAAATAAAATTATTATTTAATCAATATTTTATTTCAAAGATAATATTAAACATAAAAAAATTTCATTTTAATATTTATAGATACTTTATAATATATACCTACCTATAATTATTTTATGCGAAAATTCATACAATAGAGTTTACTACACGTTAATTACAATTACTATTACAATGACAAACATTTTAGATTACATTAATATACATGGCAATGTCGTTAATAAAATTTTAATAATATGAGATATATATATATATTATATTATAAATATCATGAAATTGCTTGTCGCTAGTCAATACTAAGAATGTCAAAAATTCATTTAAATTCTTATTATCCCTTATTTTATTGCTATCTTATTTCTTATAATAAATATTGAAATATTATACAAAATATTTATATTATTTATATATTATATTAATTTATTATAATATAGGATTTCAGAAACAATAAGATTAAAACTATAATTGTAATTAAATTAGTCAATATCTATACAATATTGTAGTTCTTCAACTTTATATGGTCGAATGTGATAATATTATAGCTTTTATTTATAAGAAAACTATGATTTCTTTCTTAACATAATATAGTGGTAGGTATAATATCTACAACTTTTAAATATCAGAAAAAAAGTAAAGGAGTCGTAATATATTTTCAAATTTACAAATTTCTAATATCTTTCTTTGTTCAGAGTTACATTCAATCACATTGATTTGATGTTTCTTCAATACGTTTATTGTACCCATTTAGTTTTTATAATAAATTGCTGACGACTTTAATTGATTGAGCAAAATTTTAAATGATTTATGTCGTTAATCAGAAGATATATAAATTTTTTCAATTTACAAAATTTGGTTTTTTACAACGTTTTTTTTAGTATTCACATAATTTATGATATTAATATTGAATTTCGTATTACTTATGTATTTTGTATTTTGAAAACTACAAAATAATATTGTAAGTTTATTTAACACACGTGCCAGAATAAACAATATTCAAATTAATTTTAATTTTTTTTTTTTTTTTAATGTGAGAATGGAGACATAATATTAACGGAATGTAAACAACTATTAGGTTATATATAATATTATTCTTGTGTTTACAACAAAGGATATATTATATTTTAGTGGTACTTTATACGTCCAGTCCAGGTAAACAATTGTTAAATTACACCGTATTATTTTGGCACGAATAGAGCAATGACCATTGTTTCATTCATCCAATTCTATAGTAAGAATAAAATTATTACTCAATATTCTTAACACATGATATTCAACAACTCTTACCGGAATTCTTTATCTGGTCGATACGAAAAGAAACGAATAATATATAAATAAACGATAAAATAGTTTTTAACTGTTACTATGTACAAGTATGAACGCAGAATTACATTTAATGCCAATAATTATGCTCTAAATAATAAATTAACGTATGATGTTTTATACTTAAAATACAGTTTAATAAATTATACATTAAGAACAAAAAAATACGTATTTTATATATAAAAAAAACTGCCTTAAAAAGTAAATTTCAATGCGTTTGAAATAGTTTTTTAAAATTAAAATGAGTTTTGAACATAATTATATTACGTTCGTTTAAATTTTTCTTATTTTATATTTACAATTAAAAAATGTATACGAAATTCTACCTACAGTAATAATTCAGAATAATTATAAATTTCGAGGTATATAAAGTTTTATTAAAAATCTTAATTTCCAATATTTCACAGCACGGGTGATTGAAAATAAATTTACGAACATTATAATAATACAAATTTTGTAGCTTGAGTTTATTCGTACGTCGAAATTCATGATATTGATTACAGGTACGTTAGTAATAATTATTGAAATATTAAATAATAACTATAAGTGCAGATAGGTTGGCATACAATTAATTAAATTATTATTGTAAAAGACCAATTAAAAATAAATTTTAGTACCATGAATTCAAATATATTATATAAACATGTACTATTATGTTTAAATTTCACGGAATGAATACATACATATACAAGTATATATATATTTTCCAATATTAAATAATAATAATATTTGAAATGGGTTGTTCATATTATTATACCTATGTATACTACCTACCGACTCGATTATTGAAGTGGCGCCGACTAATGTTTAGGGTTTAACAATATTATTAATTATTTTTTAACTGAAAATCAATAGCTATTCCATGATAATATGAACTGTTTTTTTTTTTTTTTTTTTTTAATATCTCATTTATTAAACTTTATATAAAATTATAATTTCGTATTTATATATATTTTTTTAAAGAATATAGCAATTTATATTATAGTGTTCTTTTTTAAATTAGGTAGGTATGTATATAAATAAAATTATTTCATAAAATTTTAAATATTAATTTATTAGGTACCTATTCATTAATTATTTTAAGTTATACCTATACGAATTTGTATAGTAAATCAGAAAAATTAAACAATTATATAAGTACATTATGGTAACTTCAACGAAAGAAAGTCGATAAAAATATGCAAAGAGAAACACGGAAGATACCACTAGTTTTGAATAATTTTTAAAAGAATATATTATCATAATGTTATTTAAAATTAAAACCTTACTATAGTCCAGAGAGTAGAGTTCCTCGTGTTGACCTACTTACTCTAGAAATACATATTATATACATTTATATTTTGGCATTTACAACTTTTGCTACTGATTAATCTTGGGTTTAAAAATGAAATATTAATACTTAATGAATTATGTGTGGAGGCGAATGTATTGAAAAGGACAAATATTTGTTTTTTTCAAATATTAAAAAAATTATGCGATAAAACGTTCTCTCGTATATAAATCATTTTACCACGTCTTATCTTATAATAATTCAAAGTGTATTTACCGACTGGTTTTTATATTACTTATAACTTTTTATTATTATTGCTTATAATAAATATTAAATACTTTATTTTCTAGGAAAATAATTTATATCATGCGTGTACGATAACACACGTGTTAGATACAGTTTTAAAACTGTTCTAGAATAATTCCTCGAAACTCTTGAAAATTATAAACTCTTGATTGTTAAGTTTTATCGTAAAGACATTATATTATATAATATTATAAGAAGCGTATTAATTAATATTTAATAAGTTATTTATAATATATTTGTATTGTGTTTGTGACGGTGTAGGTATATTAAAACTATACGATTCGTGAAGTTCTTAATCGACATATTATGTAAGTATTATACCGCGTGTGGTTAATACAATACCGCGTTAAATCTACAACCGTGTTCGTTTTGTGTAACCGATTTTTGTTTATTAGGTAACCATTCCACGAAGACATTTGAATAAAAATGAAATACCAAAATATATTAACGGTTGTATCCTTTTCCGGAAGGATGACTGGCGAACGGTAAAAAATACGAATAAAATACTACAAACCCATTTAGTTTTATTAGAGTGTGCTGCGTGTTGATAAATGACGCATTCGTTTAGATTTAGACTTATCTAAAAGGCTTTTGGCTGGGAAAATTGAAAAATAAACTAAATCCGTAACGGGGTGAGCATATAATACTGAAAAATGTTTTGAAATCGAAAACGTGTTTTTCACAGAAAATAAACTCGTACGTGTTCCTATAAGAACCAATAATAATGTGATACCGCGGTTTTCACTTTTATTGGTACGAAAAATACATTATTTTCCAATATTATAATATTTTTCAGACGATCATATTATTTAAATCGGAAGCTTATACGTTCGATGGTACCCGCACAAATCAAACGTATCACTAAACAGTTTTATACGTTATTTTAATCGATTCGAATTATTGAGAATTTTCTTCTATTTTTTTTTTTTTTCAGAGATAAAATCAATGATCCGAAGAGAACTGCTTTCGTACTGGGTACTTCGTCAAATATTATTGCGAATTTTTCTATTGATGTTTATTTAAACCTACACATCAGTCTCTATTCATTGATTTGGAACGATATTGTTTGCGTCGAGACACGAATATACGATATACCTGTGATTAGGTATAGGCAGGGCCGTATTTAAGATTTTGGCGCCCGGTACAAATTAAATTGTTCACCCCCCCCCCCCATGGCAAGGGCGTATTTTAGGGGGGGTGACGAGGCGATGCCACCCCCTGGATTTTTTTAATGATATTCATATAATTATTAATACATGAAATTGTTCTTAATATTATTATTTTTAATAATATTTCTTTATGAATACATACAATAATTTTTTATAGTACGACTGTACGGGTATATCAGCTGAAATAGTGAAATACCAAATTATTTATATCTACTATGTAAATGTTCATTGCATGTGCATCTATATCTTTCGTAGTGTCGTCTCGTGCATATTTTATATTTATTACAAATTTGAGATATAATGTGATTTACAAATTACGATAATATAAAGATAAAATGCAAGTGATGTTTAAACAATTAGTATGTGTTTTATTTTCATTTTTTTAAATATTATTTCTTATTTGTAGTAATTTTAAATAGTGTTTTTTTTAAAAAAAAATTTTACTTTAGATATATGTTATGCAATTTATTAATAAAAATAAACATGAATTTTTTCAATAAAAAGTCTTATTTCAAAATCGCCCCTCCCTAAAATGTGGGCCAGGGACGCCCCTGCCCCATGGGCATATTCTTAAAACAGAACGGCGTTCGTATATGAATAATCATTTTCTAAAAAAATGTACGATTATTCATATACTACTGTTTCCAAAATAGGCGTATTTTAGGAGATATGTTGGAGTATTTATATACTATAGCCGCCTCTAAAAATTGGCCGCCCCTAAAAATTTGCCGCCCGGTACAATTGTACCCGTTGTACCCCCCTAAATACGGCCCTGGGTATAGGTATAAATTAAATATCGTAGTTTTACAATAAATTCTGGAGACTAAAAATCGCGTACAAAAACATGATAATTTATTATCTTTGTACACGTATAATATAGGTATAAATATTATATAGGTACTCCTCGTATTCCACGACAACTACTACTTAAATTAATTAAATTCCAACTGCTATCGATACATTTTTTTGAAAAAATTTAACTAATAATGATTAGTTGGCGTTATTTTTTATTTTTTTTTTTTTTTTATAGGTACGTAAAATATACATACTTTCTCTAATTCATTATTACTATTGTTGAAATAAAAAATTTATGAAGTATATAATGGAATGTAAATTGTATACAATACTTTAGAAAAGTTCTATTACTTTTTATGATACGTACGTTTTTTTTTATTGTTTTCAACCAGGGGCGTGTAATAAAGGTGACATTTATAACGCACAATGGTATATAGCTGGAGAATGTCCAACGGGAATATAATACTTATTTTTGGTGTTTAGGGATTCGTTTAATATATATATATATATATACGTATATAACAATACGAAGACACAGGACATTCGGGTCTGTGCTTAATAGTTGTTAGGCACTACTAGTGTGTAGGGTAACTAAAACTCTCTTGTTTCTTATAGACATTAATAATTATGTCGTAAAATTTTGCTCGGAGAGTTACTTAACTAATAGATTTATGTAGGTGTACTGTAAGGGAAAATGTCTTGTAAGAAGTTTAATTCTACCGAAATATTCTACTGGTGAAAACTGTGATAAATATTTGTGTAAATTTATAAAAAAAAATATATTAATTTTTATAAGAAAATTAAAATAATCACGAATAACATAATCATTTATCATATTTTATATGTATATATTTTTTTTTTAAATATAATAACTTATAACTATATTTCTATAGAACTGACACGAAACGAGTAAAGGTTTCATTTTATCGGATATGTATTTCATGGATATAATAATAATAATTAATTTATAAATATTATAAATATATTATATAAACTATTATTGATTGATTTGAATATAATAATATTTTCTATTCGAAAAACTATTTCTCACTAGGTACATGAGTAATAGTCTTCATTATATCAACACATTACAGCATACCGGTCTTATACAAATTACATATAACTTCAATGTTTAAAATTAATTTAATTTTAATTTTACGTTAATTCACAATAATTTTAATTATTTTATATTATAATGTTAATTATACAATAATTAAATAATATATATTTGACTGTATTTTATTATTATCAACTACCAATATTGAAAATGAAAATTTAGTAGGTAATAATATTATGACTGGTTTAGATGTGATATTATAAAAATAAGGAATTTTAAATTTTTTTAAATTTACTTTGTATAGGTTGCAATTTCCTAAATGGAAATTTATTTTTGTACTTAATATTTATGTTTAGATACCTATCACAAACAGATTATTTTTTGTTATAACTTTTAATAAGGCAGCAGTCATTCGATATCAAGATATTATATTTTCTGACAGTAGACTGGCCATGAAACTCTATTATAAATTATAATATTATATGACAAACGACAAAACTTTTTCAATCATCCTCAAATATAAATATTTTCACCGATTTCAACATCCATAATTTAATATTTTTCTAAAATATATTGAATTTAAAGAAGCGTATATGCATATAATAATATGCATGTTGCAATGACCAAAAATGTATACGATTTTTTTCTATACGAAGTTCAAAAGATTCGAAATTAAAATATTATAATATATTTCCGTGCATAATATTATAGGAAATGTTATGCCAAAAGCATAAATGTATATATTATAATATTCTGCGTATAAAATTGTATTGGTATAATAAATAATTTAATAATGATATTATATATCTTGTTCGTTATCATAATATATGTTACCAAGAATTTTTTCGTTTTTGAAAAAAAGTTCATTTTTGGTTACAATTATTAATTTCTAGTGTTAATTAAAAATTATTTAAATATTAGTTTCATTCGATTTAACGTCGACCTTATCATTTGTCATATTAATATGTTTTTCATTGTATACTGGTCACTGTGGACAACACGTCTACGTGTTATCATGTGTCCAAACTGTTATAAGAACATAATAAGAATAACTGTTATATAATATAATTAATAAGAATAATACTTTAATTCAACGAGTAGGTAGTTAAATTTATACTTAACCCGATTTGATGAATATTACTCAATTCACGACGTTTACAAATAATTGTGGTGATTGTATTCAACGCTGCAGGAAAACAAGAACCGTATTAATAAATTTAACCAACTGGCGTGTTATTAATTGTTAGAGTCTGAGATGGAGGTTCTGGATGTTATGCTGTTATTAATGAAATATAGTCATCATCACGAGGAACTGTACCGAAATGATAGCCTATAAACTTTGAAATGCAAATTTCGCCTTTACCCGGCATCTTCGCGAAATGCACTCGTTTTGTCCATTTTGATACGTAAATAATATTATTACTGTTATTGTAATATTATTCGCAAACGATATAAATGTTGTTAATTTTTAATTCGTCGTTTGCGTTTAAAAATTTTAATGTTTCATTTAATAAAATAATTTACAAACATAACATAACTTACAAATTCGTATACCAATATAATGTTAAATAAATGATTACCTGCAGTTTATAATATTATTATTAATAATATCACTCACCTGGCATATCGACCGCACTCGTGAACTAACGCCACCGTACCGTCGGACATGAGTCTGGGATAATTGCATCGACGGAATGAGCTAAAGTATGCATCTTCCTTGTCCATTAATCGGCCCTGAAATGAAAAAAAAATAAAAAAGTCCTTATAATAAATTTAATTAAATTACATTGTTATAAGTACATTACATAGTATAGTGCATTGCATTTAATATTTATATTACATATTATATAATATAAATAACAACATCGCTGGAATTTAGAATAGTTTATAATTAATACCATAAATTTAATTTAAATATTTTTTTTATAATAATCGTATACGCATCGTTAGTTAAACGTTACGTTCATAATATGTATTTTTTTTTATTTTTATTTTTTTTTTTTATGAAATATGAGTTATGAGTATGAAAATATTTAAAAATATGTAGGTATATGTTTATAAATTAATTTAACCTTAACTGTATTTATATTAATTTTTTAAATTTTAAATATCTACCTGTTCTATTGAAAACCATCAATCAATTTAATTTGAAATAACCAGATTTCAATGTGATTTATGTGATTTAATTATTTTATTCTAACATATCTGTATAATATATTATACATACATTTATTATTACTAAAATTATTTATTAAATTGTAACTACCTATTCTGATAATGCCATTAAAACAATTTTATATTATAGTTATATTGATTGTTCTGAATAATTTATTTATATTTTGCATAAAATAAGAATATAATACAATACAAAAAAAAAAAAAATTATTTGCTGGCAATAAAGTATAAAATATAAATGTTTTTACATGTATAATATATTTCGGAAATTTTAACGACTTTATTATTTTTTGTAACAATCACAAATGTACTCTATATTCACTTCAATATTAAAGAAACCTTTAAAGAAAAAGTTTGACTACGAACTTGAAAAATGTGTGACAATCAAAATTATATTTATGTTCGAATGTATAAAAATATTATATGGCATGGAAACCGTGATAAAGGCGCAGTTAAAACTTTAAGTTTAATTATGCATTCCAAAAATTAGCGTTAAATTAAAATTAAAATAAATATTTTTATCAAATATATTAAAAAAAAAAACATCAATACAAAAATTTTTATAAAAATAAATTACATTAATTATTTCTAGCATGCGTGATCAAATCAAAAATTTGTTTAATTGGTTAAATCCGTTACAATATAAACGTAGATCACATTCCAAAGACAAATATATTATTGTCTATTTCATTATCTCAAATAAAATTTTATTTTATTTTTTGTAGTATCGGAGTGAGTGTATACTCATATTTAAAAAAAATTAAACATGTCATATATTATTTATAGTTTAAGTATTGACTTGTGGATTTGGGTTTTTATTTATTTAAATGTAATATATTATAAATTAATTATTTATATTATTTATTATATATTTATATGTAAATGTATTATAAAATTATTATGAAAATAATATTAAAATAAAAATATACTGACATTTATTTAAAAACTTCCTAGAAAAATAAAAATATAACTTTTATAATGCAGTAAGTATATTGATGATACGATTTTTAATAATACTAATTTGAATAAACCGTGTATTAAAAATTGTGTATAAAAAAACAATGAATCCTTGATTTCATCGCTATTTATATATACGTACCATAAAATATTATTACAGAAATACAGACCAATTTACTAATCCGCGCTTTATACGCATTAGTTTGCTGAATGTATTGAATTGTTCGCATTTTTTTTTTTTTTTTAATTTGGAATAATTTTAAAGAGCATGGTAGAGCAATAATTTTTGCTTACATATGATATGTGAATAAAATCAAACGAACGAATTAGGTACTTAATTTCTATATAATTAATTCTCTTCTACAATTAATATTATACATTAACTTTTGACTTTAATCGTTAGTAATTAAATTTTCAACGATTTACAATACTTATTACTCTCACCTAAATTTAAATTGACAACTATTTTAAACAAATTTTTATTTTGTTGGTATTAATAAATTAGTAAAATTTAAATTCTTCTGACTATAACAAAAGCCATTTACAATATAAATTAAAATTTTTTAAATGTAAAATATGTCCGAAATGTTTTTATCACACGAATAAGAAATTATGGTAAACATTAAATAGTTAACAAATTATAGTTTATAAATGTAGAATATTTTAAATCTTAATCCGTTAAATTTTTTAAAGTACAGATTGAAGAAATAAAAATAAATTACAATTATTACCGAATTATCAAAACGGTAAAATAATTTTATTTTATTATTTCATCTGGAAACTTGGAATAAGTAATTTCATTATCATTTGTTGTTTCCCTTAAACTAATTATAATATGTAAAGTAATTTATTGTTATATAGATGTCTTCTGATTTTCAATCAACGTGTTAAAAATTTATTAATACACATGAATTAATTACTTAGAGAAAAAATAATATTTTCAAAGAAATTAAACTCGGTGTGAAAAAAAATATAAACAAACAATTTTTGTTTTATTAATATAATTATATAACAAATATTCACACTACCAATTAATACGTAATATATTGAATAAATAATAAATTGGAGCATCGTTAAGACACGATATGAAACGTGACAAATATTTTATATTTACTTATAATATGAAATAATTTATTTGATAATAAATTTTTAGGTTAAAATTATTCTAGTTTCCTGAAATTTATATTACTTTTTTATCGCCATATAGTATTGTACATTCCTTCAAAATAATTATGTACATAGAAATACAATTCTCCTTTTCTTTTTTTCTTTAATTTATTTTATCAATCTAAATACGATTTGTATCCTTTATCTCTCTTGGGAGTTACTAATGTTTCTATTCTTTTGAATAAATATTTTTATATTATTTTATAACATTCTTATCTGAATTACATATGCGGTTTTTTTAAAAAAAAAAAAAATAATAATAATAAACTTTATCCATTGTTTCGGTTTGTTACATTATTTTTATACAAAAATAGTCTTTTAATACGAAATGTAATTCTTATTTTATCAAAATTTACGTAGTTTTATAAAATATATATTCAATATACTATATTTCTTTTTTTTTGTAATTTCATAATTTACAAGTGCACATTTGATTAGTGATGGCACAAAAAATATTAAAAATTTACTGAATAAAATTAGTTATTTTAAATTTTTAATATTTTAGTAATTATTTCAGTTTGGGAAAATTTATATATATTTTTGTTTTACAATTTCCATTAATTTAAGGAACTGAGATTTTTCATGTTCAAGTAATAATATAAATAATATAATAATATAATATAAATGTAAAAAAAAAAAAAACCTACATTTATAAAATATTTGACCATATTGTGTTCTATAAAAATGTAAAATTTAATATGTTAATGTTCTCATATACTCGTAGCATAATAAATACACACAATAAATTCTATAGTCACTATTGATTCTTTTAAAATTCTTGTAAATTGTTTTTCTAGTCTTTTTTATATCCAGTCACGTAGTGCTTGTTGAGAAAATAAACAACCGTTTTTGTTTCGTTTATACTGGAGACGGTACTTATAAAAATACACAACAACCTAACCTTCAACACTATAGGCACTAGTAGTTATTCAAACCAATGGCTTACATATTTTATAGCACGTGCAAATATTTTTCCTGTCATTATTATGATGGTAAGCTTGAATAAAAAGAAACAGAATTGCGTAAGAAGAAGCTAAAAAGCTTTTGTCCGAAATCCATTAAAATATAGCTATAAAGTTATAATAATACCTAGTAAATTGATGATTTTTAATCGATTGTATTTGATATTACGTTATATGAAATATAAGCAATTAATTTATTGATTATTTATCCAAAAATGAATGTAAAAATAGTATGCTATTAATAAATTCAAATTTATATTTACAAATATTTAAATTAATAAAATAATTATTATTGGAGTCAAAAACTATTTAAAATATTCTAAAAATTTACTAAAATAGTTTTTACGTTCTACCACAACAATATCATTAAAAACAACCCATAATTTATTTATAAATTCAATCAATTAATAATAAAATGAATCATTTTAATTTATATTTTAATTTGAATTATTATGACAAAAAATTTTAGTTGACGAGTCAAATTAAAATCAATGTTTTTGGAACAGTTAAATTCAATATTCGATTAATTTCATTGAAAAAGTAATGTTGTACAATTAATTTATTTTTGCGTAAGTACGAGTATACAATATGATAGGTAAAGCAATTGAATTATAAAATTTCAGTTGTACATTTCAACCTAACCTAACCATTATTTTTCTATAGAAATATTATATAGTAAATCGAGTAAGTATACCTACTATAATAAAACGTAGAGCATAAAGATGAAAATTACAATATTATGAAAATACAGTTTAAAGTAATTTTATGATTTTGCGTTTCGTTAAATAATTTTGTTATGGAGTTTGTGTATATAGCTATATTAATTCAATTTTCTCAAATTATGAATATTGATCTTGTATAATGCAAATAGCATGAATATTATAATATTATAAGAGTAAAATGTTATAATATAGGTACTTATTTAGTTATTTACTCATTAATTTGTTTTATAAAAGCTTACGAAAGTAAACATATTATTACATACAAGTATTATGTATTATATAAACTACATATTCGTTGTATATTGTCATATTAAATTATAACAAGTAAAGTATTACTATTACATTATAATGTTTTCTTAGCAGAAATAATTAATTTATGAAATTTGTTACTATTATACTTTTATAATGGATATAATACCTAGTGTAATATTATTTTTATAACCAATACCTAGTAAAATTCTTGGGATTAACAAAGTTTTTAACTGGAATAATATTAATTAATTATTTTATTATAAATTAAAACAATATTATTATTTTTTTATAATCATAATAATTAGTAGTTTGAAAGACTTTATAGATTTTTTCTTTTTTTTTCTTTTTATAAACGATTTTATTTGAAATATAATATTATAAGTAATAATTTAGAAAGTAAATGTATTATTATAGTAAATACTAATTAATATAATATATTATTTTCAATTTTAAACAATTAATAACATAAAAAAATAGTTGAAAATGTTTTTAATTTAAATAGATAAATGAATTAAAATACATGATAGGATATTATACTAATTCTTTGTGAAGTTTTAGCATTGATTTTTTTATAAATAAAAATGATCAAAGTTGTTTTTTATTCAGTTGTTATTAAATGCAATTATTATATAATCCCTTTTTAATTAAAATAAAAATATGTGATAAAAATAATATAATCGATTTACAAAAATCATTAAAATTTATAAAAAGATATCAAAAAGGATACAGTTGCAATAAATTTTTAATTCATATAATAATTAATTTTTGTATGTATTAGGTATAGTATAAATTAACTTTTAGCCTAAGGTAAATTGATATATTTTTTTTAAAGGAAGACCACAATATTTTCCAGTATCACTGAATATTTTCTACAATAAAGTAAGATAAGATTAGAAATCGTCATTTGCCATAATAAACATAAAATCAGATTTCATCTGTTTTTTAATAAGACGCGTGTTGGTTCCTTCTTAAAAAGTTATCAGTGCAAGATAGAACGCGTTACAATATAAACAGAGATGAGAATACTGAGTAATGACATATTATCATAGAAGAAATTAATAAATTATGTTCAAAAAAGGTGGATAATCTAGTAATATCTGCAAAGTAATTGCGAAGGAAATGATATGAGATTTTTTAAGAAATAGGTATGTTAAAAGTTATATCTGTTGGTTATTATCACTAATTTGAAAATCTACAATGCTTAAGTTAACAAAATAAACAAGCCTAAAAATATGGTAAGAAGTAGAGATTGAAACTAATTTACAAATCTGAATTCGTTAAATATGCTTCTAATAAAATTGAAAACGTTAAACGTTCCACATATGATGTTATCAATATGTAAATAATGAGAAAGTAAAAAAACAAAAGTAATGTTCAAGTCATGTATATAGTCAACTGAGAGCCGTTGACTGTTTTAAGAGCATTTAGAGTCAATATCTGATAAAGATCAACACAGAAATTTACATATAAGTCCTTAATAACAATAGTTCACCAAACTAACGAAGAAGAAAGAAACATTAATGGAGATAATGCTTTTAAAAAGCTTTACACGAATATTAAAAAGTTTTTATAATATTTTGATTATAAAGTGTTAATTGAATTAAAATAAATAAATAATAAAAATATATTCCGTTAAACTATTTTTAACGAAATACTAATAAAGATTAAAAGTTTCCCGACCAGTTGCCAATTAAATATAAATATCAGATTTCAACTCAACGTTTACAAATTTATTTATATTAAAATAATGTAATGATTATTTTTTAAATACCTACCTATATATTTTTATATTAAAAAAATGCAATTTTTACTAACCTTTAATTATGATAATTTATCTATATTATAGACAAAATAATAAATGCACATAATGTTCTGTATTTAATTATTCGAAAAAATTAAATCGCGATATATTTGTAAACATAAATTTTTATATTCATTTAAAATTGGTTTCGGACGATATTAGACAAAATAATAATAATAATAATAATAATAATAATAATAATAATAATAATAATATTTTAATGTATTTAAGTAATAATAATATATTTTAACCGATTAAATATCTAATATGGGTCCATTAAATAACCACAAGTGTCCCATGGTATAATATGATATTATTAAATAATAATAATATGTGTATGGGGAAAATATCCACCCTACTCAGCAGAACGATCGCTGCTCGGAGCCAGAATAATAACCAATTCCTACTGTCTCCGGTGAAAATCACATTATCCATTAGTATTGGAGTGGGAGTTGTGACTGGAAAGATAATAATAAAGAAGGGTTGCCAATGGCCGTAAATAAAAGTCCGAAGCTATATCAGATGACAGGAAATCTCTGAGACCAAACCTCTTAAGTACTCGGTTATTGTTTTTCTTGTTTCGTTACGTTGGGTCGGCTTTGAAGGAAATCTATTTATCGTCTCCCTCTCCGCCCCAAATTCCCCCTATCCTACCTTTTTGTAATGCTATCAACAAATATATTTGTTCTTCGTATATAAAATACGTGAATTATTGACGTCCAGTGAAGTCTGTGACGGCTATGTAACTATGCTCTATATATTAACAAATGGTCACGATTTAGTGGAAAATGCAATATTATATTTATACAACGACTGTATTATTTAAGTTTTGTAAATAATGATTTTGACGTAACTGTAGTAAAATAAAAATATAATATTATAAAACAACGATTCGATACAGATGAACAGCTGATTATAATATTATTATAAATATCGTAGTTGGTGTGTGTTTAGAAAACTTATTGTATAATATAATATTCTGTTGAAAGTATTAAATTTCAATTCCAACAATTTTATGCTCGTCCTTAGAATAATATTGGAGAATCGTAAAGATAATATTTAATTTAAATGTTAAATTATTATACTCGGATATAGGGACGTTGGAAATAATATTTTACCCTTGGTTATATTATCATTATTATTATTATATTAATAATAAATGATTTAATATTTTTGGAATTGTGTCCGCACACGGTTCGGTAGACGTTAATGTAATTGTATTTGAAGACCTAATTGCATCCCAGACCAATTTGAAAATGTTACTAATATTTTATTTGAAATTCCAAAATATGTAGAACGTCCCCTGACGTTTTTATACTAACAATATTATTATTCATACATTTATCATACGTAATACAAATTATACCCCGAAATAGTTGAGTGGAATTAAAAAAATATAATTACATATCATTATCCTTTTAAAATTAAATTTAATAATTAATAAAATTACATTAGAAAATAATAATAATAATAATAATAATAATAAACTAAAAATGTATAACATACAAGTATATTATTATAATAATGTATTTTCGTTTTTTATTAAATTGTTTGCTGAAATGTAATTTTTTATATTGAAAGAAAAATGAAGAAATTATTATATCAATGACCATAAAAAATAATTTCTTGCCATTTTTAAAACTCATTTTTTTTTTTTTTTTTAACTAACACCACGTTTATATAAAAAGTGCAAACTTCATATTTTCATATCGCAAAACAAAGATAACGAATTGTTTTTTTTTTTAAATAAATATTTCAATTTTAAATGAAAAATTAATAATAGTTTAGGTATATAATATTTTATTGGTAATGTTTGATTTTTTTTTTTTATTGTTTTAATTTTTTAATTTATCATTTAAAAGTTAAATATTTCTTATTTTTTTTTTTAATTAAATTACTTAAAATTTTATTATTATATTACTTAAGATTATATTATGATGAATAAATGATGATTTTTTTTTTTAAGAATGTACATCGTTTTTATATTAAAATAATTATTTTTAGATATTTATACTTCGTGTCAAATAATAATAGGTACATATCATGTTAATAATAAATCTATTGTAGTTTTCTTAGTATTTTATTTTTATCTTTCTATTATATACCTATATACCACACTGAAGATGAAAGCATTAAACTTGGCGTTTGATTTACACCGTGCTAGAACTTCGAACAAATGCAATGTTGTTAAACGCATAACTGCATTGCAGATGACAGCAAGTTTCCAACCGTACGAGTTAATGTTATGACATACGAATAAACCGAAAGAGAACAACCATCAACAAATCGTCTCGCAAATATTTTAAGTTAGAGTTGGAGTGTTTCCTAGTTTTTTCATATCTCTAATAATTAGAGCTATGAACTATTATGAACAATTCACTAATTATTAGTGAGTAGTATTACAGTGTAGTATTTCTTACACGAATTGGGAACCTAAGAATATATTGCATAAATAACTGTAAAATAAAAATAAAAAATAACAGTTTTAGTGTGATAATATTTTATAAATCAATTATTTAACGATAAAACACTTTATATACAAGTTCCCACGTATAATTTTTTACAATTAGATACCAAAGATATTAAAATATTGCGTTGAAATTAAATTTCACAATAATAATTCAATAAGAATTTACATAAAATACGCATTAATTTAAATATTTCATTACTTGCCTTAGTGTAATTTAAAAATCGTGTTTTAGGTCAAGTTTACAAAAAATACGTTGTTAAACCAACCATAAATGTTTTGATTAAAAAATAATCGATACGATCATATAATATATAATATGTATTAAATATAAGAACGTGAAAATATATAAATAATTAAAATGGCATTAATAATAAACCACAACTCATTAAAAGTTTATCATCTAAAATAAAAATAAAAAAATAATAATTGTTTTTATTAAAATTTAATTACTTTTCGTAAGAAACGTAAAATTAATTCTTACATTAATATTGAATTTACGATACAGTTAATACGTTATTATAATTTCTTAACGACTGTAGTAATAGATTTTCAAATATTTTTAAATTCGTTAAATCGAACTTTATTCATCTTTTGTATTATTATTTTAATAATAATATTATATATAATATACTTATCATTCATTGCATTGTATGAAATATAATAAAATAGAAATATTTAATTAAAATTTTTTTAAGAAATTTGATCAAACCATTTGGTGTTTGGTAACAAAATAACGGTCGAAAATAAAACGACAAAATCAAAAATCTGAGAGAAAATTAAAATCCTTAAAATATTTCGTAAACTTTTATAACATCCAGATATCATAATAATAATGAGATTTGTGCAATTTTAAATTATAATATACAATTTAACAATATTTATACGATGTTTTGTTTTATAATTATTGTCATAAACATTATTTATTATAATAATAAAATAAAATAAATCGTTTCCCTTTCTGGTATCAGTGTCCCATGACAGATGATATAACAATTTTTTTTCAATGACATTCGTGGGGAAGAGCAATTATATCGAACTTGTAATGTAGATGATTTATATTATTAATCACTACCTTTTACACTGAAACTGCTGCTACAATTATTTACACACGAAATGATTTATATTAAAATGTCAGGACCACTAGTCAAAAATACTTATAATACAACCGCGTTTTGATTTATCAAATTCTATTTATAAGAATGAAGTTTAATTAATAAATACATAAATATAAGTATTTAAATTAGTAATAAAATAAAATATTTTGATAAAAATAATAATAAATTATAATGAACATGAAAATTGGTAAGTACCTGTACAATATTATTTTGAATACAAAACGGGTCGTATTATGTTAATTATTTAGAAAATATTTAATTACTAATATTGTTTACAAAATATAAAGTATAATTATTACGTAATGGTTCTGTAACAAACGATATGTAGGTACAAATAATATGAGAATGTGTTCACAGTATGAATTAATATTATAATTCGATTTTCTTAGAACGATGAAAACGTCTTATACGTCTTACCTACGTAATGTTATAATAACGCAAAAAGTGAATAATATGCCAAATGTTTCGAAATGTTATTATAATGTTAAACATAAAAAGATACCCAAACGCGCCGGAATAAAATATCATGCGTACACAATATTATTAATTTTGTTCTTTATAAAAATAACTTGTCACGATAATAATCATAAACGAAATACGGAAAATATTTCAAGCTTAAATATAATATATTAAACGGGCAGGTACGAAAAGTTTTACGAAATTGAATGGCAGATATTAAAAAGACAATATAAATGAAACACGGAATGTTTGTGGAATTTGTGATATTATTGTTTTAATTGAAAATAACAAGGTTTAACAATACGGGGGGGGGGAGAAAAAAAAAGTCGAAAATTGTTCACACTGGTTGTCATTGAATATCTCGGGATACTAAGCTTACCGAGTTTAACTCCTGTAGACTATGGGATATCTGTTACAAAAGTAGTAGTAGTGGATGGTAAAAGTTTGGCAACGAACAATGAGATGAGTTTAAAGGATTATCGGGTTTAAAAAAAAATATCATAGTATAGTCATATAAACAGCTGAAATCCTATAAATATAATCCTCGGAGGAACCTTTAAACTGTAACACTGTATAATCCTTTCAAATCGTTCTTTAACATAAACATACTTATCATTAAATTAAAAATAGCTATATACACAGTTTATAATATTAATATTATGATAACAATATAATAAATTAATTGTATAATGTAAATTAAATGATTATTGTCCATATTAGCATATGAAAGTATTAGTTAATTTAAATTATGTTTCAATAGTAAAACTATTATATTGTAATTATATAACTTATATATAACAATTATATAAATATTACAATGAATGTTGTGAGTTTGTTGTCATATGAATAATTAAAAAAAAAAGTATTAGGTACGAGTATATTATTCCTAGTACTTCAAGATAATGTATTGAAAATACGTGAAATTCAAAAATTGTAATTGTTCAAAAGTTTAACTACTGAAGCAATATAATGTTCGTAGCAGTTTTGATTTTGTTTGTCTTTAAGCACAAGTCAAAAGTTTTCAATGTTTACTTTTCGTTGATCAGATTAATCACATGGTTCCTAAGATATTTTTTCTATGGATGATATTCGTTAACTTGGTTGGATATTGTACGTGTATCTTACAATCAAAACTTTCGAAGAACGTGAATGTGTATTATATTATATCGTTCTTCTTCTTACTCATAGAAACGGACCAGTGATCATCTAAATCACATTTTGTACGTATTTAAT
Organism: Tetraneura akinire; assembly: GCA_021307375.1. Lineage (NCBI taxonomy): Eukaryota > Metazoa > Arthropoda > Insecta > Hemiptera > Aphididae > Tetraneura > Tetraneura akinire. The sequence continues at coordinate 2,146,231 of JAIUCT010000017.1, read as the reverse complement.
TGCATTTTAACAATTTCAGTTTTAATTATTTCGAATTTCTTTGTATATTATGAAGTAGGTAACTATGTAATATAATTTACTCATATCAATGTATAAACTTAAATTTTTGAAATATATCATGGGAGTACATTTTTTTGGTTGTGAATATTATTTTAATAATAATAATATTCTTAGATAAGGTTATGGAAATACTGCAGTATATTTTTCGATATCCGTGACTTACAAATATACTTACATACTTTTAGACCTTTTATCAGCTAAGGTATTATTCACACTTGTTTCACATACTAGGAAAAAAATTTTCTTTATAAATCGCCCTTTGCTGCACTTTATTGTTTTATTTATGTTTTCTCCCCAACTATTTTATAATTTTCTATTCACAACAGTGCGTTATTTTATGTCAAAGGCACACACTTTCTGATCAACTTGACGTGTATTCTTGGAAAAACGGCCAAAACGTCACAGAAATTTTTTTTTTTTAATCTATTTTTAAAAATCTCACTCACCTACGTCAATTAAATATTGTTTCATTTTTATTCTTCATTTATCTGGTAAATGGAGCGAAACGAGTAAAAGTTATGTAGTCGAAAGGGAGATAAGAACATCTTTACATATATAATCGTTAAAGAAATCGAACGTTTCACATGGAATTTTAATTTAAATATCTGAAAATAATAATTCCCTGTTGGCTATATCAGTCTAAAATATAAAATTATCAGATCAATTGGATTCAATTGGTTCAATTAATAATTATTAATTTTTTCCCCAATTACCATTTACATTATAATTTTATAGATATATTTCATAATTATGTCTAGAAAATATTTAGTAATTAAAATTCTGTTGGATAATATAATTACACATTGTATAACATCAAAAGTTATTTTAAAATGCATATCACCCTAAATTCTGATAATATAAATAATTATTAATATTTAGTATCAAATTTCTTCACTAATTCAGAGAAGTTTCTTTTGTCTATTATTTCTATTTTCTTTTATTATAATAACGTTCCATATTATAATAATATATCCAATATCAAATTTATATAATAATTAATAATGTGATTTATGAATATTATGTTAGTGTATTTTATTTAGTAGGTATTATTAATATTATTATAATGATGTTGTATACTTTTGAGACATATTTTACCATGGTTTAACGTCATTATAAATTAAAATATGTAATTATAATTTGGAGTGTATTTTTTAATTTCATAAGATATTAAAATATAGTAAATCAAATGAAATTCGATTAATTTTTATTTTGTGATAGAATAAATAAAATAATCTAAAAATTAGATAATTTATTTGAAATAATATAATATTATGTAAGGTTACTCCTAAATATTAATAGATTCACGATTTGAAATCATAATATTAAATTATCTTATTAATAATTATTACCAACAATATAAAAATAATTCATTACATTTAATTGAATATGATATTATTATATCATTCTATTGTGTATTGTTGTTACGTATTTTTATTTAAAAATATGAGTTATGACGATACACTATAATCGACATTCCTTCTTATTACATTTCTTGAAATGAAAACGTTTCTGATATTATAACTGCAGCCCCATTTTCTATTTCTTTTATTTATGTTTTATAAAAATACATTATACATCTCTTCTTGTAATTCAGAGTTTGAAGCAATCAAATAACGTTTTCGAAGAAACGATTCTGACCAAAGCTCACACTTATCATAAATTAATGAATAATATTTTGATTCCTTTAAGAAATTTATTCAAAATAATAGTCCTACAATTTTATCACGTACCTATGTGAATAGGCAATAGTCATGAAAATTATTAACAAGACGAATATCATTTTGTAATTGACATAAAAAAATTCAATTTAGTTTAGTCTAAATTGATTATCACAAACTTTATCAATTTGCAATTTTTTTTTTTTATTCCAATGTGTGATGGTAATTGAGAACACTTCACTGTCTGTAAACGTGTTTTCGTACGTACATTTTTTGATGAGAGAAGAACTACAAAATATACTCGTATATACGATTATAACCTTTACATTCTTCAACTATTGCCGAGAAGAACATTTAAAAAATATGGTTTACATAAAAATTTTAAAAAAGTTACAGGTTGAATGTATGAATTTTATGATTAATCTTGCGATATTATCGCGTTTTCACTGTCCGCGTCCAATACCGACGAATAATAATAATTATAATTTCAACATAACATATTTTATGAGAAAAGCGACAATATCTAAACGTATAAGTTTCCAGAAAATTCAAAAAAATAAATAAATAAAATAAAATAACGCTTCTTCTGGTCGAACATCATTAAACCGGGTGTGATTGATGTATACGTATAATACATTGCAGAGACCTTCTCTCACGTGCACGTACACACGGTGAACGTTGATTAACACGCCTGTTAACGACTCGCATGCATTGCGGTTTTCACGTTATACCTCTTTTCCGACCATATATTTATGTATACGAGAATTTATAATAATATAGCAAACAGATTTCCTTCCGGTCATAACTCATCACGCTTTGATCCATTCAATTCGATGCACTCTGCGTCCGCGGCCTCCTTTGTCAACCCACCCCCCAAAGCCTACCTTTTGACGAAGTTTGTTTAACAAAGTTTTTATACTCCTACTATCCAGATATTGCATCAGAATTCAGAATTCATATTCAGCACGTCCAATGATATAATCGCGTAATGCTATGAAAACTTTTTATTTTTTACAAGACTATACCTGCTCCGATAATATTTATAACACCAAAAAAAAAAAAAATAATAACATAATGTTTAAAAGATATGCGAATCAAATTGGTCTTTTTGAAGATCGAATTCGTTATTTTTACTAATGAAAAAGTGAAAATAAATATTTTATTAATTATTATATTATATTTATAATTGTTTTAATTTCATCGAGAAAAAACGCGAAATTATATTCATAAAATAACAAACAACTAAGTTCAAGTACTTTATTTAGGTATTAATGTATTATACGTTAAACGATCAATATTATATTTCTTATTCAAATGTTAACAGACTTAAATAGTTTTAATCTTATCCAATGATGTCATTATGTCAATATTGCGATTGACACATTTTTAGAACCGACATTTTTCCATTATTTGTAGCCTGTGGTAATAAATAATCAAATATTTTATTCAATATTAATAAAGAAAAAAATATATTTCACAATATAATTTACAAAAATAATAATAATATGGTTAATGTATATTGTGACGCGATTCTTCGGATCGAAATTTAATAATTATTATTCTAATTATTATGATATAATCAATACATAATATTTTGATTTAGAAATGAAATGAAACCTCATAAAAAAATATTCAATTTTTAATAATATTAAAAATTATTATAGATCACAATGTAACAGTATGCGGAAAAATCTAATGGGAATAATATGTAACGTGTCAAATGTAGGTAGTAATATTTTGAATATAATTTTATTATAATAATTTACACACTGTAATATACATAAATCTACCGTCCATATGAATATTCATGGATAAGTCCGTACGCGTATGAATTGATTAGTGATGATAGTTGTTATAGGATATAATAGGTACTGGGTGGTTTTAAATAAAATGAAAAATTGTCCTCATTATATTATATAACTTAAAATAAATTGCTAATGCCGTTTCAAGTTAAATTAATTTCACCGAAATATCGTACAGTAACACTAAACGTTTTTTGTCATGCAATTATAATAATAATTTCAAATTTTACACTATATTATTATAACAACAATAACATATATATTTTTTTCTTTTTTTTAACAGAAGATTTTATAAATTTTAGCCAATAAATAAATTATTAATATTTTCTCTCGTATAATTTATCATTTTTGTTCTCTTTAATATTCTAATAAAATACATGTGAATTTTACAGGTATAGATGAAAATAGGACGACCGGATGCAGGCATTGAAAAGATATAATTTTATATTATAATATTGTGATTTCAAAAAACCTAATTCATTGAATTTAAAAAAAAAAAGAATCTCATCAAAGCTCAGTCATATATTATAATGACAATAAATAATTAATGTTTCAAATATTGATATAATATAAATATTGATATTATGTAATATGTACATAAATACATATATTTTTAATACTCAATTTAAATTTAGGACTCTATGACTTATATTTCTTTAATTAAAATACAATTATTCAAATTTATGTTTAAAAATAGTTACCGCGATTTTTCTTCATTTTTTAGTAGTTTTATCTATTTCATTAAAAAAAAAAAAAAAAACATTTAGGAAAATTTATATTAATTATATGAAATTCTTCACTGTAATAATACTCAATTTTTGGTAATCTGATCACAATATTTTCTGTTCAAAATATTGTTCACATACGAAAAAGTAAATAAATAACATACATCATTGTATAATCAATATATTCTTGATTTATTAATTTCAAATTAGTTATTTTATGAAAAATAATATTATTTATTATTTAATATAAAATTATGTAATGACTATAATGACGAAATATGTCAATTTTACATATTATGAGTATTGAATGTTAATATTTACCACAATTTATTATTCATAAAAAGACCGGTGTGTCATATTAAGTAAATACGAGTAGTAATTCAGAAAATTAACAAATATATATTAATATCGTATTTAATTAAAAAAAAAAAAGATAGTATTTAAAGTTTTTATATTATAATTTAGAACTTTTAACATCTTAATATAAAAAAAGGCTATTATTATTTACTGTGTTCTACAATTATAATAGGTACTAGCATAATTTAATATTTTAAACCGCACTTGAGTGTAAAATATTACCATAAAATACAATACACTTTTAGGATAAGTAGTCAACAATAATATTTTTGTTATTTTCTGTTATAATAAGTAGGTATACATTTTGTTTTTTACATTTTATAGTTTGCCATCAAATTAAGTTGTTAAGATTTTAATTTTTTTTTTTTCAATAGGTTTATTAATTTTTCACGAGTAAGTTATGTTTAGTACTTAACAACATTTTAAATATTTTACGGTTTCAATCAAAAAGTTCAATTTTATAATTTTACATTGTTATTAATTCGCATAAAATAACTTGAATAACTACCTACTAATTCTATTTTAATCATATTTTAAAGGTGTCAATGTAATAATTATTCTAATCTTCTATTACAATTATGATTTTTTAAGGAAGGGTATCGTATAAAACCAATAATCTACAAGTTGAGAAATAGCCAATTTTTAATTTATATCATTATTTTATTAAATTAATACGTAAATACAAGAACAAATGTACCATGAAGATAAAGAACTTTTTCGTTGATTTTCGACATTTTATGGGTATGTTGTTTTCATCCACCGATTAATATTTTGGGGTTCCGAAAAAATTGCCACAGTAATGTGCCGAATAAATGATGAGATTCTTTATCGAAAACCTTTTTCACACAGAGTAATTGGTCTATTTTTTCACCAAAATAATAATGTTTTCATAGAAAAAAAAATATAAGAAGAACTTACTTTAAAGTAGAAAAAACAATATTTTGCAATCGTCGTTTCCCATAGAACGTAATAAAAGACACATAATTTATAGAAATTTTTAAAATTGATACTTTCATTTTTCATATTATATTATCAAATATTAACGATTTACATATTACATAAACTCTTATAGTGTTTATATGATTACTATAATTTAATCATATATAAGATATAACTGGTCGTTTTTCGTAATTTTGGGATGAAAAAAAAAAATATTATATTCGATAAGTAAAAAATGTATGTGACCGTTTACCGTTAAATTGAGTCTTAAAAATATATTATTATAGTATCCGAAGCTTGCTCGAAAATAAATTTATTATTAACTTATAAGGGACTTTGTGTTTTTATATATTATAATGTAGTTATTTTATATACACGCGTGTTATAGTATAATGCATATACAGCTGAACATTAAAAAAAAAAAAAAAAAAGAAAAGAAATTGTCTTGTGGTAATTTATATAAGGGACTGCAGGATGTAATATGTATATATACCATGTACGCGGTACATGGTATATTTTTCGAATAACGCTCGGCGAATAACATTAATTATGTTAACGTTGGCTAGCTGTTAAGGGAGTATGAGTCTCCGGAGACGGGCACAAGTTTACGGGACGAGACGGCGGAAAGAGTGAGACAAAAAGGCACCGTGAAGCCTATTAAAAATGCATGGATTCTGTTTTATAATGTGGATGGTGTTGCAATAATAACGTGCATTGTGTTTAAACCATGTCCGGATAATATGCATTATTGTCAGTGAGCGAGTATATTATTATATGCATATACGTAGGAGGTAGGTACGTACTTGTGAAATGCTCATTTTCTTTAACAACCAGAAAATATTGTCTCGAGGGTAACAATAGTAAGAGAGAAAGAGGAAGATAAAAAATAGGCATTTAGCGTTTTATATTTTTTTACCTGACCTTACGTATTCATTGAAACTTTTATTATAAATAAAACCGAAAAAAACATAATGTCCGTTACGTTTTTAGACAATAACTTTAATATTATTTATCTATATAATTACTTACAAATTGTAAAACATCAAGATATTTAATATCGTCTAGGAATTATTACGTCACACCTACGTTATAGTATTTGTGTTATATTTTAATTTATAAAGAAATTGTGATTAACTGGAAAAAAAAGTATTATTATCCAATCAGACACTATTAAGAAATAACATTTAACGAATCTCATATTATGAATTCGACTGTATGTAACTATGGTCATCTTAGTAAAAAAATCTTAAAATCTTTACCCGATCACTTTACATATTCATTGTAATATTTTAATGTTACGAACTCGTCTCGTTTCAATAAACGACGATGCAATAGTGCTGATTAATTTACTATCATTTCACGAAACACTCATAGTCGAAAATAATCTGCAGTATTGCGCTCGATTTAATTAAACTGAACGGATTTAATTAATATATTATTCGTGTTACCTGTATTTTACAAAAGTTTAATTCTGCGCTTTATAAAGCGATGTAACGTAATTGCCTAAAGTTAAATTTGACTAACGCCAAGCCCACCAGTTCGGTAGATAGACTGATGTGGAATACCGTATTTCCTTATTGTTATACGTAAGTAGACAAATTAGTGGTATTTAGCCACTTCGAGCGGCGCTGTCTATTCAAGAGAAAATCTAAACGGATATAACAAGACGCCCTTATTATTGACGTGTGGTATAGCACATAATAATGATAATAATATTTTCTGGTAATTAATTTTGTCGCGCGTGTGTTCGTTTATAATATAATTGTAGCTTCGTATATAAATTTAAACAACGACAAGTTTTTTTTTTTTTAATATATTATTCTTATTATAAATAGAATTCATTGCGTTTAAGTTAAAGTGAATTTTATAATATTTTTTTTTTTTTAAACTCGTATTTACATCTTATTCGTTATTTTTTTACGTGTCAAAACAAATTATAAAAAATAACAACGCGTTGTTAAACGTATATTATTATGACGCAAAAGGACAAAAAATTTTTTAAAAAAATTGTAAAAAACTACTCCGCACTCCGATATTAATTTAATTAACGGTTTTAATTTAAATTTATATTTATCTCAGTTTATTTTTTTTTCGTTTCATCGTCATTTTTTTCTATTTAAAAATTTATACGTTTCGCAGATGAAACCGTAAGCTTTTCCTGGTTATTTACAAGATTATTTAAAAAAACATTATTTAACAAAACACCGGAGAGGGTTGTCACCCCGAAAATCTGGTCTCAGATATGAAAATCACCGAACAGATTACCCCGTATATATTATATTATAATATGTGAATTAAAAATTATTATTTTTACTTTTTAACGAATATTTATATAAATATTATTATTGTATAATATATTTTTTATCAAACCTTATATTCTTATGATAAAAAAAAAAAATATTATATAAAATATTTGTATATAGATAAGATAATACATATGTATAAATATATTAATATATAAAAAAAAAAAAAAACGTATAAAAAAATTATTATGTTAAATTTGGCATTAAATACTAAAAGCTATTTTCCAAACATTTTGTTTAATAAATCAATTTTTTCTTTGGCCAGACGCCACTGGCCATCAAATATTTGGCCAAACTCTTAAGACTTATTCATTATGCATATTTTCATCAAATTATTGTAATAAATTTTTTGTTCGTATGATGTATAATAATATATAAACATGAATGAAACATTGTACACAAAACAAAAAGACATAAGAACCCAGTCATGGACATAAAAGGATTGAAAACTTTTGGGTATATTAAGTACGCCACTGGGACTTATCACTTTTGAGAATAGTTTATAAATGTATAACGCACTAGGATAATTGTGTTGTTTATTTCCACTGGCGGCTCATTATAAATTTTAATTTGAAAACTATGAAATTGGATGAACTTTAATTAAACGATATTTAATTTGAATTGCAGTAAATATAGTCGATTTATTCCATGCGTCGTAAAATTAATGATACCAAAATAATAATTTACGAATGAAATATATATGATGATGGACTATATATGACGGGTTAATTTAATATTTATACTATATATCTATTTAATCAATTTTTGATTTTGATATAGGAGTATAGAATGATAATAATATTATATTAAAGGTACGAGTATATACAAGAATAATACGTAAATTTTAATATGTGAAATATATGTAAATTAAAATTTGATCAACAAAATGGATACCTATATGGCTACATGTAGGTACATAATATATAGTGCAAGTAAATAAAAATAACGTTTATTATCATAAATTATTATATTACAATATTAATTAATAAATATGTTTAACCGTTTTTTAATAGTTTCAGTTTCACATAAAAGTTTATTAATTTTAATTTCTCTCTTAATTAGATTTTTCTTTTATCATAAGGATCGTGAAACTAAATAATTATCAAATGCGCGAGAAAACTTTGTATAACAGACATAACTCTTTCACCTGACAGTTATTCAACCTAATTTTATGACAAGTTATGATAAAGTCTATGTATGAAAATATGATCATAATATAATTTTAATAGAACCATAACTTAAAAAGTTTTAAACGCTTTGTATATAATTTGAAAAGTCTTTGTTGAAAATATAATAGCAGGCAGGTGTTGTAGAACTAACGTCATCGGAAATACACACGATAATATACTAACATAATAATATGAAATTAACCTAAAATATTTATATAAATAAAACAAAAAAAAAAATCATTAAACGTAGGTAAGAAATTTGTACCTAAGTTCTTATATTAGGTCTACAGAATTTTATTTATAAAGGACGTACCGTTGAAATAACTGAACAATAAAAAAAAAAAATAATATACGTCAACGTCACGTGCCCGCGTATATAATACTGTACCAATTTCGTAATTTAATACGGTTATTTATTATAAGAACTTACATTTAATGTAATATAATAAGTTATCTATTTGTCACATACGATTATCTATTTTCCAACTTACTAATGGTCGGAGAGGATATGGTTGAGGGGTGATGGGGATTGGAGTGCAAAAATATTATACTTACGTATAAAATAGCGACTTGTGCTCATGACACGTCGTGTTACACACTAAGACAAAAAGTTGAGTTATCCTCTCCTAAGTAACCCCATAACTCGATCTTTATACGGCTGCCATAATAATATGTTTTAGTAATTTTACAACTATACGGAGTTTATTTGTACGAAACAAATATTAATATCGATCCATATTACCATCGGGTTTACTGACAAGAGAAAAAAATAAATATTTTGAGGGATAATAGTGATAAGAATAAAAAATAAAAAAATACGTTAAATACCTACCAACGTGTGTTGCGTTAAATTAAAAAAAAAAAAAAAATTAACCACTTCAAACTATATTATAGCTACCTAGGTACCTCTACTCGTCCTTATAATAATATTATTACCTACGTAGTTTATCATCGCCCTTTTCCAATGTCTACCACGGTATATTTTAGATCGCTAAACAGAGCGAGATGTATTCACTTTGCCCCATACCTATTATACAACTTACATAATATTATATTTCTGAGGTTTTGTTCGCGGATAATTCATGCATACTACTCGTACACGTATATCATATAATATAATATAATATACCGTAGCACGGGTATAGTCAACAAAATTATGTTATTGATGTTGAATAATTCAAGACTGAAAAAAAAAATAATAATAATAAAACTGAAACCCGTGGTAGTGTTGGATAAATTATGTACATAATTCAAAATGATGCAAATAATAACGTTTGCGCGACAACGTAATACAATTTGAGGCAGCGTACGCCGTGTTAATTAAACACCAAAATATGATTAAATAATATTATATGATAGATTTCAAGAAATAAAATAATACTAATCATATTTTATTCGTATTAATCCATTGGAACGTACGAAAAATATAATAAATATTCAAATTATTATAATATTACTTCCAATTTCCTATAATAGATACCTACCCTATCTTAAATCGGAGTTATACAAATTGCAAAATCTTCGAGAAAAATAAATACGTTTGTTTTTTTTTTTGTAAAAATTTTAATTTTACGATATGCGATAATACATGATGCTGCTATAATATTGTATCCCTATAATAATCATAATATTATTCAAAGATATTTATACAAAAATTGTAACGAAATGGCAATTTTTAATAATATTCTTATTGTATTTAAATAAAATATACAAAAATTCTTCTTAAGTACCTACCTATAAAATAATGTATTATAATCCTATAACCCATACTTATAATGATTTTATGATATATTATTATGACTAGCTTTTTGAATTAAAATTCCAAATTTTTTTAACTCGTCAATTATGAGACGATTGGAAAAAAAATAAAATACCGCGATACATTAATTTATCAAGATTATAGGACTCGTCTTACATATTGTATACATATCAATTTCACTGACGTTATAATATCTAATATGTGTGTTAGATTTATTTCAATTCAAAACGAAGGGAACGATAATAAATTAGTCGCGCAGACTATACGCATACTGTGTTTACAATTTACACAAGGGAACTATTAAATAGTCAAAAAACTTTTTCTAACCGTCCAAGTTCATGGATATACTGAAATACCGAAGGAGGATAATTGTTATAAAAAAAAAAAAAAAAAAAACTTTTAGGATCTTGGAAGAGCCCCATGGAAATTATTAAACGTGACTAAAGAAAAAGGGTTTTATTTATCGTATTTTATTATTATGGTTTTGTAATTAATGACTGCAAAAACCATAACTATATTAACATTTTGAAATATTGGTAAGAATAAAAATAAAATTTACAGAATATAAGTTGAACAGAATATTTAAATAATTACAATATAAAATAATGAAGCCCGTTGGTTTAATTTTGACTAATGTTATACTTAGTGCAAAAATATATATATTATATGTACTTACTCGTATATATATAATATATTTTTAATCTATATTATGTTATTGCAAATTAATTTTTTATAATATTTGTTTGAAATAATCACATATAATTTGTATACGCCCAACATAATATATTGTGTCTATTAGAAATAAATGCTTTGGTGATATTATAATAATTAATATTTTTGTACTGACAAAATTGTAAAATCAAAGTCGTAAATAATAATTCAAGAAATTAAGAAAAATATATAATTTTTTTTTTTTAAAAAAAATGTATAAATTTATAATGAAACACAACAAATCATAACGATTAAATATAAAATTTTAAATTATATAGGCAGTGTTAGAGATGTATTTAGGAATTTTGCGCCCCGGGTAAGAAAAAAAAACGACCCATTCCAACCTAAATTTATTTAGCAATAATAAATATATATGTAAAAAAATTTTACCGCCCCAGGCACTAGCCCCCCTAACCCCCCTAAGTACTACACTGAGGAGTGTAATGTTTTCAGTGTTTGTAAACGACGATATGGTCTGTTTTAAAAATATAATTTCGGGTGTCGGATATAATAATAATAATAATAATAATAATAATAATAATAATAATAATAAT
>JAIUCT010000017.1:2104991-2133726 GCA_021307375.1 Tetraneura akinire | reverse complement strand
GTGTTGTATAGGTAACACGAATATAATATAGGAATATACATACAAAGTCACTATAACCGATGAACATGTATTATATTTGTATATTATACTCTTCTCGCATTTAACAGGAACAATAATGTATTCTATCAATAATATCTATAATAATAATAATATTATTATTATTATAATTATTATTATTATTATTATTATTATTATCGTAAAATGTGCAATTGTTTAGCGTTCACTATTTCATAAGCGCCCTTCTCGTATTTATACAAACTGTTCGCGTTTGTGTATGTATGGTCCATTTAATACAGGATAATAACTTTATTGAAATAATATTATTAATAAAAATTACGCCTCTAGGTCCTGGCCGATTCGTTTACACTTTTACAACAAAACTATAACAATGAAATATACGGGAAAAATGCATTCTACATTTTATTTGAACAGCTACTCATTATTTGTATTATCATTTTTTTTTTTTTTTTAATTTTATGTTAATAGTATAATATATCAATTACGACATGTCTATATTTCGTTATACTTTTACGATGGATAATATCGTTTGGTTTCGGTATTTAAGAGAAAAAAAAAATTCTAGTATAAAATTTATTTTTAGCTTTTGAGTGAATAGTTATAGTGTAATATACTTTATTTAGGTACTTTATTTCGAATTTCTCAACTGTTTCCAAAAATAATAAAGAAAAACTACTGAAAACTGGCGTCAAAAAAAAAAAAAAAAAAAAAAAAAAGGAAAAATTTTCAGCAATAACTTTAACGATCTTGTTTCTAATATTGTTTACGATGACTGAACGTGCATTAATATATTATACAACGCAGAGACTTGATAATTTTATTTTATATTTTACAAATGTGATAACCTATTTGAATTTTCAAATTTTAAGTTTTAATAATATAAGTTACAAAATATATTAAAATACTAACATGGATTTATTATCAGTACTTATATCGAAATTCCATCATTAGAGTACATTAAAAAATAAATAGGATTTCTCATTCGTCACATTCAAATCGTAAAATAACAATACATCACATTTGTTCATCCACCATTATCCAATTCACAATTATATCTGCCGAACGTTTGCCAAGAACAATCAACGAAGTCATAAATAATTAGTTGTATAATAAAATATTAATATTTGTACAATTTTTGATAACGATTAAAATATAAACGTCTAATGAACACTATCACAGTGTTTAACCACTAATCAATTATATTATTATAAATATTATAATTAATATATCTATAAATACATATTATCATTTACCTTACACATATTTTATTTTATACGTACATTAATTTAAATTTAAAAACTATGATGGTCCGTATTATAATATATTGCTCTACATAATTAAATTAGTATGCGTATATTATCTGCTATTGAATACTATTTGTTTTAATAATTTAAATTTTAAAGTTAATTAAATAAAATTTTATTAAAATTAAATTATTATAACCAATATAATTACAATGTTTAGAGTAAAAATTTAACTACAAAAAATAAATTAAATATATTCAACAAAATACGAATTAACTTGTAGGTATATTTTAATTTAAAATTATTCACATAGAATATATATATTTGAATAATATTTTGGTATTTACCTTGTATTTCGTATAGTATCATTGAATTTGAGGAAAATTTTTATTCAATCTAATATTAATATATTGATTAAATGCAATAATTATGTAAACATTTGATTTATGAACCATTAAACCATGGACAATATTTTGTATTTTAAATTACATAAATAATTTGTGTATATAATAGGAAAAAAATATATTACGTCAATATTATAGTTATTATTTACAATAAACGCTGGAATTGAAAAAAAAAATTATGTTATTTTCAAAAAAATTATTAACATTATTTTGTACATTATACCTTTTCTACTGTATGGATAAATATAAATATTGTGAAATTCAAATCCATAAAATAAATCATAAAATTGAAATAACGCTATAAATCAAATAATACTATTCAAATAATTGTTCGTATACCCGTAAAAGTTATTACCTAACTCATAAATTGTGTTGTGTGAAAGAAAGTAAATTTAGGGAAAAATGTATTTTTTTTAAACGAGTTGTCATTACGTTTTGCGTATTGAAATAATGTTGAAAGATAATAGTTAGGTAAGTACACGTATGAAAAATAAAAAAATGATTAAGTAATTTTATTTTAAATGGCACAAAAACCATCTGTACGTCGACTGCATTGTCCCTGTCGAATGAATGTAAAATTTGTATCATCTATTTATATAGAAAAGCATTTATTCTTATGATCACTAAATTTTATAATTTTTGTATTATTAATAAAATTAATTAATGAAACATTTTTTTTTTTTAAATTAACATTATTGGAAACGACATACGTAAAAAATACGTATTATAATAATATATTAAATAACCCAATTTCACAAAATAATACACTTTTGTATATTTAGTATTTCAATAGGTAACGTTAATAATAATAAACGAAGATTAAATGTATTTATTTTTTTAATTTATAAAAATTAGTTAGATAAAAAAATAATAATAATAAATTAATCCGTATACATTGAAAATTAAATAATTTCAAATATTTTTAAAATAAAATAATAAAATAATAAATCGCATTTAAAAAAAAAAAAAAAAAAAAAAAAAATGAAAACCCTTATTGTCTAATTATAATTTTTATGATGCAACTATATTAATTATGGTAAAATTAAATGGAATGCACAAATATATGATAAATAAATTATTTCGCAATAACCATGGATTTAATAATAATTTAATATAAAACGTTTAGTAAATTGAAAATATTGTATTCTATCAATCTTAGTTATAAGCTTTGGCGTGATCATAAATAATTTTAATTGTGGCTAAACTATTTTATAATTAACTCAAAAATATAGGTGCAAAATATAATGGTATAATTACACCTATTGAATATAATATTCACCTATTAGTTCAAGATGTGTGTTATAGGATTTTAGATAATTAAAATCCAAATAATATGTTTACAAATTCTTGTTATTACACACTATAAGAAAATGTTTTTCAAACAAATTTTTTTGGCAAATAACTTTATAATAAATGGACAATAAATTAAAATTAGTGCAATTAACCACCACAAACGAAATTCACATAAATATTTAATATATATATTATGATATTCAAAAAATAGAAAAATTCAAAAATTTAAACATACATAATATTATAATAGGTAGGTATTGTATTGTGTGTATTGTATTTAAATATTATCTAAAATTTAATAAAAAGAAACTACTTCTTATCAATTTTATTAAATTATAAAATAAAAGATGTGTTTGGTGAACGTTGAGGATGATGATAACATATAGTTGTTGATATACATACGTGCAATTATAAGTGTATTAATTTTGTAATCTGGGATTTAATAAATAATTTATAAAATACTTTATATTTTATCTTAAAGATACGTGATTTATTAAAATGAAAAATTCCATTTCATATTAAAAAAAAAAAAAAAAAAAAAAAAACAGGAATCTTTATGCTGTTTATTAAACAATTTATTTTTAACACTTATAATACTTTTTCAATACATGTATGATGTATACCAGAAAAGTAAGGGTATATAGGTACATTCAAATAATAAAAGGTTTGAAAAATGTTAAGTTGAATTGTTATGATGAAAGAGTAGGTATTTGGTATTAATAATATACTCATGTGTATATAATATATATATAATGGAATAAGAGCATACGTGCTTTGGATCGAAGAAATGCCTTTACAATTGACATAAACGACTTGGGTGACCAATATTGCCGAACAATCTGTCACGTTCAGTTCACATTTTTTTTCAATAAGGTTCTCCAAGCCTCTCTCATTTCCACTATTTTTTTTCACTTTAAAAACGATATGTCCGTTTATTTTAAGATTTTTCAGTTGGCAATTACTGAAAATAACTTATATAAAATAAATAAGCCCTAAACATTAATCTTGAGTTTCTTAAACTTGAATTTCTGATCACGTTTAATGCTTTTATAAGTTAACAAATCACAAATAAGAATAAACATTTCATATTATATTTACTTGTTATGATAAAAAATAAGAAAAAATACAGTCCATTTTAATTAAAAAATAGTCATATAAAGTAATATTGTAAACTGGGCTTCAAGAAATAAGTAAAGTTAAGACAAGTTGGTTAATAGGATAACATACCTACTAAATTATGATTTAGTATTTAACCTTAATAATTTTTAATTAGCAATGCTTTAAAAATAAAATTTTTTTGTAAAATATATAATTTATATTTTGCTATTTCATAAAAATATAAACATTTAATATGAATGCCAATAAAAAAATATTAATGATTAAATTTAAAAATATTATACAGAAAGCTTCATTAAGGAGAAATTATATTTTTAATAAGGACATACAAGTATAATGTAAATTAATTATTAATTCTAATGGTGTTCAGTAATTAATTTATGAAAATAAACATTTCTTTAATGTATATTTAAAAATAATAATTGTGTATATACTTTTAAAAGAAAATGTTTAATATTCTATTAGTTATAATAATTTTATATGAAATTTATGAAATTCTTGCGGAATCCTTAATATTATTAAAAGACCCTTCTATACATAATTAAGAAATAGAAATTATTTAACATTAATAACATTATAAGATGTTATAATATTATATTATATAATATATATATAAATATAATTATGATGATAGAGATAGAAAAATGATTAAATACATATTTTTTTTATATTTTATACAATATAAATTATGATTTTATTTTATTTATATTTATTTATTTATTATTATTTACTATTGTTTTAATTAAAAATAAACAAACAAACATTACTAGATTCATTAAATTTTATTTTGCTTGTTATAATTTCATTTATTCTAAGAAATTTTAAACGAAAACTATGTTCATGGTTATTAGAAAATGTGGACTTAAAATTTTTACTATACCTAATAGGTATAAAGATTTTCAATTTATAGTATGCAAGGGTATTAGACTTAAATACAATCTAATTCATTTTTAATTTATTTTATAATATTATAAAGGATAATACGAGTATTATTATTTTATAAAATATAGTATAATAAATTATAATATACACTCAAGTTGCTTTTTGTGAGCTTTATTATTTTTATGTCTTAAACTGTAATATGACCTTGTTGCTATATTAAACCACAATTCTGAGAACAATAATTGCTGTAAGAAATGAGGAGTTATACAATATAAAAGCAGTAAAATATGTTAATTAAACATCGCATCTTTTCCAAGTACCTATTTAATCTTAATGGTATACATAGGATCTTCACTTCTTTTACTTCATTTGATTATAAATCGTACTGCATCTGCATGTACACCTACTTAATTTAAAAATTTTATTTGTTTTTAATAAATAATCATATAGGGAATTTAACAATGTTTAATTATTTATGAATATACTTCAATTATCTCCAATCGTTCGTTTATGTAATGCCATTAATCATAAATGTAATTTAAATGTCTCTCAATCTATTTCTTTTGTACTAATCGATATTGGTCATATATACAAATACATTTTTTGTTAATTTTAATTTTGGAAATGTTAAATTTATGTTTTGAGTAGGCACCTACTTAAAAAACTAATTTTATATTTTATATTGGCTTAAAGGTAGAACTGCAAACTCTAAAAAAATTATTGCGTTAATTAAATAATAGGCAAAAGTGAATTAGAATATTAGTTCCTTCAACGCATTAGCAGTAAAAATTGTCTAATCTAATTGACTACTTGTATACTCTACAAATATATTTAATTTTACAAATCGAATATTTTTGAAATAATGATATAAATATAAGTTTATTAATAAATTATTTCGAATAATTAAAAAAATAAAAATAAACTAAAAATTAAATATTATTAAGTAAATATATTATAATATTAATTATAAATTGAGCAAATTCTAAAATTGACGAATTACCAACAATATGATAATATTATTTTAGATTCTACGGGAAGCAAAGGTATATTGGTTTTACAATGATGTGTTTCTTTTTCTTATGTTTTTGTATATGAAGACACGTTTACAACCCAAAATAATTCTCTGATTTTAACGAATAGTATATGTTCCCGTTCAGAAAGTGGATGTAGTTGGAACTTTATTTAGGTAATTTATGGTGAATTTCTCAAACATGACCCAAAATTATAGAAAAACATTCAAAAACTGATAAAAAAACGGAATTTTAATGAAAATTAAAATTTCGACGAATTCGATTTCAATATTTCACCATAACTAAAGCAATTGTAAACTTAAAGACTTGAAATTTTTTTCGAGTGTTCACATAGGTATTGTATATATGTAATACAATTTTGGAACAGTTACGTTAAATCTTTACAAAATTCTAACTAAAATTCTCGTTTTTATGTATATAATGTTTGATAAAATTGGCAATATTGGGTTATTAGGTCTGAAAATTTTACTTGCGTATAGTCACATATTATTACTTAACATGATTCAAAATATTAGAAAAAAACCAAATCAAAGTTAATATTTTTAGTTTAATCGAAAATCTTAGAATCCATACAAGTATTATTATTATTATTGCTGTTTAAAGTATAAGACGCAAAGAATGGATACAGGTGTAAAGAGGATAATGTTGAATTTTGATTAAAATTTGAATGCAATGATTAATCATTATATTCAGAAATACGATTTTGAGAAAATTTTATCAGATAATATATGCATTGATTAATTTTTACATTTGTCATTCTCTACGTTCAATATAACCCCTAAATTAGTCATCTAAATACCCAAATCTGAGAGTACTTCACTTAGAATCGTTTTTCGAATGTAATGATTTATCTTTGTATTCAAATTTTAATCAAAATTCAACACCTGTATTCTATCCCTTGCTATTGTTAAAATTGATTTAGAAAATAAATATATTATGAGATTAGACATTTGAATATTGACCATTTGGTATTTTATAATATTACTTAGTTTTATATCATATATAAGAAGTTTAGTAAGAAATAACTCCAATTAATTAATTTTAATCTGAGATTAATTTATATATAATTATTATAGTATAATTACTATAGTGAAAATAATAATTATATATTATATTATCTACTATTGTAGATAATTTACCTAAAATGAATTAACAATTTTTTTTTAACAGAAGTAGAATAAAAATATACATTTACAAAATAAAATGTACATTAAGTTGGAAAAACAATAGTTACTATTCACTTTTATTTGTGGTTTGGCACTTCTGAATTTATGATTATATTATTATATTCATTTATATGATTAAATATATAAAATCTCTAATTTTAATTGTAATTAGTAATATATTCTATTAATATTGTAACATTTAAACTTTTTTTAAATTTATTTCATCACTCTGGTAATTATAAAAAATAAGGTTACAATTTAATTTGATAAGATTTTAGAACATTAGCAAATGAAAAATAGTTTTTAAACTCTCTTTTTATTAAAACTTCGGAAAACTATTTGTCATGAAACGTTTAGGTTATCTTTCATTGCTCAGGTTAAGTTAAATCGAATCTTATACCAATATATAGTTTACTTTCGTTTTCTGTTGCTCATTCAAATAAAGCTCTTTTCCTTTCTTACATTATGTTGTACACACAAACAGAATGTCGTGTTTTCTTTATTTTTCACAAGTCTTGCAGTTTATTTCTGTAAAGTGATTAAATGAAATACGGATAAGATTAGAAAAAGGAATAAAAAATTGCAATACACACAATAGCCGATTGTAAAAAGAAAACCAACAGACATTAACACAATTGCTGATCAACGAAAAACATAATAGAATTTATTTATATCTTAGTGTAAATTTTCTGCATTAGAATATACTGAATTTAAAAATTATAAAATTAAAATATTATATTAGTTTAAAATAATACATTATATAATATAATTTACATAATAAATAATAAGTACTTAAATTAAATTTATGATTATTATACTGTGAGTTTAATTTAGCGGAAGAAATGTTTTTAAATATACATAAAAAAAATGTAGGTATTCATATTTTTAAATATTTGTAATACTACAATTACACAGCTCAATAATTTTTAGACGTTTATATTATATTTATTTTACATAAAATTAATTTTGGTATATTATACTTTTTGTTATATCTAAGCAAATTAAATTTAAAATTTTCAAAAAATTACAAATTATAATATTACAATTTTAAATTAATTAAGAAAAACAAACATCGAATACTTTTATTCAGTCTGATAGTGCTATAAAATATGTATGTAATTTTAAATCCATCATAGTAATGATAAAGAAAACTCAAAAATATTGTTTTATAAATCGAAACTCAATTCGATCAACCAAATTTAAATAACAGTATGCGAATTTATATTACAATTTGAATATAGGATTTGTAATAATAATATATTGTTTTTTTTTTTTTTTTATTCATTGAATCAGAAATGAAATACGAAATATTGTTATAGTAATGGACTACAATAAGAATTTAAAATCCCAATGAAATTATTTCGTAAGTTAAATTTGAAATATTTATAAAAATAATTTTCAATCAAAATAATTTTATGTTACTTAAGGTAGGTACTTATGTAATCGAAAAAAAAAATATTTTTTTGACGTTTGAAAAATATGTTAATTGATTGATTGATTGATTCAATATAACATAAATTCAATATTGAAAAAAATAATAACAACGAATTTTCAGACGAAGTCTATGAAAGTACAAATATAATAAAACAATATGAGTCCGTCTTGAGTTAATTAAATGATTTTTTGACGTGAATAATCTTGCCCCTTGATATGTTTTCCAATCAAGACTGCTTACTTTTGGATTTTCTCTTAGTACACTAAATCCGAGATAAAAAAAAAAAAAATCCCACCGAGGGAAATACCTTCTATAATTAAATATAAGTGGTTTCTTCAAAACTGGTATTAGTGATGGGTTACTTAAATTAAGCAAAGCAGTTTAGAAAGATGAAAGAAATCCCATTTATTTCACAGGTCTCTGGCTCAGCTACAGCTAATCGCTGTTTTTCATTCGATACTTGTTAACTGTAAATTTGTGGTTTATGTTTCCTGTTATCCATGGGTTTTATTTTACTATTTATCCATTAAAATAAAAATAAATTAAATAAATTGATCAAGTATAAAAATCGAATTAGAATAATATAGGTAGTTCTATTCAATAAAATATAGCTCTATTGATTTAATGTCTGAAGGTCATTATTGCTACACCTCATAAAAATTAAAATAATAATTATAATCTATAGATAATAGATTCTAGGTAATTGAAAATTTTTTCAAATTAATTATTATCAAATGAACTTTTGCAAATTGAAAATTGTTTTTAAGAACATTTTTTATTGTATATAATATTTTCTGATATAACTATTGAATAATTTCTACTGCTTGTACACATTATGTAGATAAAATGATATCACGTATCCCTCTTATATTGTAATATAAACATACTTTTAACCACTATACGTGTAGTATTTTTAATTAATATATTAATTTAATCTTTGTAATTTAAATTTTGCCGTTATTGGTTTGTTTTATTTAAACCATATGCATGTGGTCCTTTATAAAAATAAAAATAATTAATAAATATTTTTTTTTTTTTTTTTTTTTTTTTTTTTTTATAAAACCGTGAAAACATATTACACAACTAATTTAAATTATTCTTATTCAATTTTTGCTCGTAAAGTGAGTTTGAAAACACAACTGATATTTAAAATATTGTGAATATGCAATAATTAAAATACACGGGAATAATGGTTTTATTAAGATAACAGCTGTGAACAGTAGTTAATGTATTATGCAAATTCAATTTTAAATCTACCGAAAAATGGAAGAAGAGGAGGAGGAAAATGTTTTTCATACCCATAATATTAAAATTCCTATTACTTATTCCAAAGAAATTTTAATTTGTGAGTTTTTTTTTTTACTCTATTGTTATTTTTGAAATTGAATTAATATTGTAATATTAATAATGCGTATTACTACGTAAAAAGTTTACCTTATTTATTTTTAGCTATTTATTTTTCATTTCGTATAAAGTGGGTTACACACAAAACTATAAGATCGTTATATTTACCGTGAACCATAGTATAAAAATTATGCGTAAAAAACCAGAGATATCAATTTTAAATATGTATAATTTATGCATAATTTAAGTTATTTGAGTAATATAATATGATATATATTAAATGTAAATCAAAATTAACATTAAATTATTTATTGTTAACAACTGGTAGGTATATTGGTTACTAAAAAAATTGAAAAATACTCATAATTTATTATATTATTTAAACAGATTATTAATTTCTATAATTACCATTAAAATAGTTATTTTTTTTTTTCATAATTTGAAGGATAACTAATGTGAAATAATTTCATATTAATTTGCTATAAACATATATATTAGCATTAGATGATTACAAATTTTGTTCATTCTAATGGACGATTGTGAAAATAAAAGCATGTTTGCACTCATCAAAATAATATGTTTTACAGGTATTTTTGGATATAAAGTTATACACAAAGCTACGTAGTATGACGTTATCCAATATTTACGATTGCATATCCAAAAGGCCGAAAGCATTGGCCATGGCATGTACTTGTAGTAAAACTTGGTTAAAACCTTAAAACCCCACCGTCGTCGTCGCTGTCGATGAAAACGAATTGTTAGATTCGTTTTGAACAAGCAACCAGTCGCAGTATCACAGACGGCGCTCTATAGGCAATCGATATACATATAGTATATACGTATGTTACATTTTTACGCCCAAATTTTGCCTCACGCATAAGTGCATTATTGACATAATATTGTTATCGAACGATTTCTTTAATCGTTATTTTTTCTTATACCATATTTGTAATTGATAAATATTGATAATTATAATAATAATATATACGTATAAGTGTTATATTTTTATCATTATTATTATTTACCTCTCGTTTAAGTGCGTTGTTGACATTATTGTTATTGAATAATTTATTTAATCCTTATTTCTCCGTATACCATTTATGTAATTAGTAAATATTGATAGTTAGTTTTAAATGTACGATAGCGCATATTATAAATATGGGTACTTTTCTATTGTTTCGTATATACCGATTGTACGTGTGTTACGCGACGCATATGAGTTTTTCTTTTGTATTCGACGATAATAATAATGAACGCCAACGAGACGTCCGATTTATTCCAAGAACTAGTAGAAAACGCATTACTGACACAAACTGCACCATGCGGTCAAAAATACTAGGCGGAACCTCATCTGGAACAAACTCAACTAATGTGCAACACTCAGACAAACGGAATGACATATATGGCGTATCAAGTCCATCAACTAGTCGAGCACAAAGTCCGCAGACCAAAGTACAAAAGTTAATAAAAAGAATGCAAAAAATGCCTTCTACAGCGGGCTTGTTGCAAACACCCCCGAAGAGACCAAAAAAATGCCAAGTGTCGCCAAAACCCGAGGCGTGCAATAATACTCATGAAATTGACTAATAGACCAACGACGAATCGTACTAGTCCAATTACGTAAAGCAACGCGAATTTAGTTTACAATTATCGTCTAAATGATTTAAATATATATTATTAGTAAATTCCGGAGTAAATATTGCAGCTTCGGGCGGACAACACGGATAATACATGAAAAGTTGTGTCACAGTGGTCGGCATACGATGATCTAATTGTTGTTTCTCATCGAGGTGCCTAATTGGAACACTGGACACACCCGTAAATTGGTTTTGTTCCGCAAATCCGCTATATTGGCTCCCATTAGGTCGTTCAACATCCTGTACGTAGAGCTGTTGTCCGACGTCGTTCCTACGGACTTGGTGTGGACACGGGTGTACCATTGATTGGGCTGCAGATTCTTTATGTCTGCTTTTTTGTAAAGTCTGACATCGAATACCCAATCGTCCATCATCACGTTTGCTTTCCACATTTTCGATGACGTGGCCGTTTGAAATGAAATATCCTAAAGTATCAAATTATTTAATAATACGAATTATTAAAATTATAAATATGTAATACGTACTAAGGATTCTTTGCCAGTCGTCAATTCCAACGAAAACACGTCTGCAAAATTGCTGCCGTTTTGTGTTGTTGTACTCGATTCCCTGGAGCCACGTACAACGGCAAGTTGAGTTTGAATAGGTGCATGTGTGGACGATGTGGACGTGATGCCCGTTGTGGATTGATACAAGTCTGAATAATGGTAACACTGACTTTCTGGATAAAGTTCGTAATTCGTCAATGAGTCGTGTAATGCCAGCCATTAACGTTCGATGGGACACATACTGTCGAAACGTATCGTCTGTTCGATCCAATATGCCCGTGATATAACTAGGATGCCAATCTGCATAATCCACATAATCGTCTGTCTGCTGACGATGAACATACACTCTCTGCATCGTCGAAACGCCGTCCAAACTGTCGTTTCCTCGTCCGTGCACGTCAAGTCCATCATCGTACTCGCTACCTGACGCATGTCCAATGTCACCATACTCTCTTGTCCCCATCGTCGCGGGTTCAATAGTTTGGGTACCAGCGATAAAGGTCTCTTGCACAACACCCATAACATTGGAATTATCGCGATTAACGGAAACCCCATCGAATTGTGTTTAAATAATTTCTCTGCTACACGTTGCAGGTAAGTCGACCAATCGCTCAAACATTTCCCCGAAGCTTGACATTGCGCCTTCATTTCGGAGAACGGTGTCTCCAACGCTTTGGAAATTTGTTCTTGTTCCGTCATATCGTTTGTTTGCGTTTCTGGTTCGGAATCGTCGTCGCTTATCAAATGCACCGTATTGGGCCGCTCCGAGGATTTCGAGGGTTTGGGCGACACTTGGCATTTTTTTGGTCTCTTCGAGGGTGTTTGCAACAAGACCGCTGTAAAAGGCATTCTCTGCATACGTTTTGTTAATTTTTGTACTTTGGTCTGCGGACTTTGTGCTCGACTCGTTGACGGACTTGATACGCCACATGTCATTCCGTTTGTCTGAGTGTTGCACATTAGTTGAGTTTGTTCCAGATGAGGTTCCGCCGAGTATTTTTGACCGCATGGTGGAGTTTGTGTCAATAATGCGTTTTCCACTAGTTCTTGGAATAAATCGGACGTTTCGTTGGCGTTCATTATTATTATTGTCGAATACAAAAGAAAAACTCATATGCGTGACACACGTACAATCGGTATATGCGAAACAATAGAAAAGTACCCATATTTATATGTGTTATCGTACATTTAAAAGTAATTATCAATATTTATTAATTACAAATATGGTATAAGAAAAAATAACGATTAAAGAAATCGTTCGATAATAATTATGTCAACAACGCACTTGTGCGAGAGGCAAAATTTGGGTGTAACATACGTATATACTATATGTATATCGATTGCCTATAAAGCGCCGTCTGTGATACTGCGACTGGTTGCTTGCTCAAAACGAATCTAACAATTCGTTTTCACCTACAGCGACGACGACGCGACGGTGGGGTACCAGTTGACATTATTGTATAAATAAGAAATTATCACATTCGCCAACGGGAAGATACATTTATATGGATCGCTGGCAAATATTTATTGAGGATTCGCTACTTTCATATTATAATAATTATATTACTCCACTAATAATAATATTATCTTTTATATCCGATTAGTAGTTAATAATACAATATACGAGTACAATGTTTTTAGTAGTACGTATATGGAGTCTTGTGTAAATACGGAAAATATAAATTAATTTAATATCAAATATTATAAAAAAAAAAAAAAAAAACGAATTTGTAATATTTCAATAAGTATGATAATAATTTTATGTTACACGGTGAATATAATATTATAAAAATTGTTATTAATTATTAAATAAATCAGTCGTTATAATATATATAATATATATGTGTATCTTTTTTTTAATTTTTAATTATATATACTCGTAAAAAGAAATTAATATTTTCTTAGTACCTATTCACTTTTTAATTAACTATATTATAAGTAGGTTTAGACTATAAATGAATATTTGCACGATTGCACAATATTTTAGAAATAATATTGCATTGAAATTATTATGCACGATAATATTCTTTATTCATATTGGCTCTATTAAATATTAATTAATAATTAAAGCAATAATTATATTCTCAAATTAATTATAACAATTTATTTATTTTTTAAATTATTAATGTTTGTATTTTGTATAATATAAGAAACAACGATTTTACCAAGAGCTCATAAAAATCTACGAGCATTTGAATTTTTGCCTTCGATATACTATTATGTAACCTACATTATATTAAGATATATCCTAACTAATAATGTTGGTACATCCCATACCTGTAAATAAAATTTATTTTTTTTATTCAATTCTTATATGAATTAAAATTATATTCCTGTATCTATAGGTAAAAATTACAAAATGTCACATTTTTTTTAAAAAAATGTACTAAAATAATGTTTTTGCATGAATTCTCAAAAAAAAAAAAAAAAAAAAAAAAAAAAAAAAATATAATTTTTCCTATTATTTCCTCTATAATTTCAAGAGTCAATGTAATCAAACGAAAGTCAATAAATCGTAAAATAATATAAATTTTAATATTTTAATAATTGTATTTATACAGATCAATCAGAACGTCTGATGTTATATTTTAATATTAGAATATCAATAAACTTTCATACATCTATATTCGATTTTGATTCCATTATTTTTGTGAAGCGAAATTTCAATTAAGTACTCTGTATATACCTATTTATAATATAATTTACGTTTTATGTGATTATTTATTCTTCTACAATGAATATAATTTATACATACAATTTTAAGTTATTGCAAAAGATAATTATTTTGGTTAACGAAGCAACTTGTGTAAATTAAACGATTATTCTTGACAATTATACTCGTACTATTGAATGTTTTAAAGAAGAACCTTATAATTCTGACAATAATTAGAGAAAAAATAAAAATAAATTAAGAAAAGTGAGAATATTATTAAACTCTTATTGTTAAATAAATTGTGTTCGCATTCTATTGTTTTTCTTTAATCAACAACTAATTTCACTACGGATTTCATAACAAAATATTTCTGAACTTTTTAGTTCTCTACCAAGTATTTGTTATTCCCACATTAATTATAAATGAAGAGCAGCATTTTTGCACATCATTTTCGATTATCTACGTATATGAATACTACCTACTAAAATAATTAAAATTAGAAAAATTAATTTATTTTATTTAATAACATTTTAAGATCTTTATAATATTTAATTAATATAATATAAGGAATATTATAAGAATGCAAATACAATTCTAATTCTAAAAACTAAAATGATTGTCTTAACAAAATTCATATTTATTAAATATTTAAAAAAAATAATAATATTAATGAAATTATAATATACATTTTAATTAGCTATATTAACCGTCAATGTTTGTTATTATAATGTATATTTTGTATCAGCTTAATATTATTGAAATATTAAATCTTATTGCAACTATTATTCTTTAATTAAAAAAAAAATGTATTTACATTAAAAAACAATAAAATAAATTTGTCATATAATTATAAATTATGAGATACTTAAATACTATATCATATTATAGTATTTTCAAAACATACGAGATAGGAACTTACTAGAGTTTGGAGATCGATATCTAACAATATTGTAGAGCGTCAAAGTGAAATGAGAATTTGTGAATAAGAAAAGAGTTGTGTCAGTACCTACACTGATAGAAAAATAATTAAAATAACATTGATAACGTATAACCTACGTAGCTGTATTATATAATTATTAAACAGTACGAGTATACAATTTGATTTTAAAGTACATTATCACGTATATAAATTTAGATTAAAAATATAAAAATTTAAATTTTATAATTACGTTCACGAATAAAAATAATATAATAAATCGATAATTTATTATTTATATTCTAAGATTGCTCTAAAAAGTATTTAACTATTAACGATTCAATTTACTATAATATAATATAATATTTTTCAATTTTTATCTACATTTTCGAGTGAAAGTGAACGTCCGGAGAACAAAATGTTACATTGTTACGTTATGATTATGATTTAACAAAGTGCATACATTTATTCATTCCTTTATATACCACTATACCAGTATATAATATATATGTGCCAATTTTTATTTATCGACCTATTTTTTTTTTAGATTTTTCTTTTAAAATATTTATTATTACGCTATAAAGTTCAAATGTCCATGAACAATTTATTCGTAAGACTTTATTATATGATTTAGCATGATTGATTGACATCATAATATTATTCTATATAAACATCGCTGTCAATAAATGTTAAACTATGTGAAAATTCGTACGTATAAAGAACATAAAAATATTATTTTCGATATATTTCTTTTTGATCTATTATAAAAAAAAAAAAAAAAAAAAAGGAAGAAATTCGATATAGTAAAGTTCGATGAATCGTCAATCATATACAGTTCATACAGTAGTTATATTAATATTACATTATTATATTATTGAGTCTCGTGGTATTTTACGATATTCAATGTATTCGATGTTTAATGTATGAATTATAATTCTACGTTTATTTTAAACTAAAATTAACTCGACGAAATATTTCATATAAATATAATATTTTGTTTTTTAAATTAAGTTTAAATCTAGATTTTTTTTTAATACCTATTTCATTTTCTATATTATATACCTACCGATATGTACTTCAAAAATACGAGAAAACGAAAAACACGAGCTTCATAAACGGAAATAGAGCACGTCATACCGTCAAAATAATAATAATAATAATAATAATATCGTCACGAAGTCATGTTTGTTTTTTTCAAAGTAATCATTGGGTACATTGCAATGGGAATGATAAAAATTGTTGTTATTAACGTTGCGGTGATATTGTGAAAGCTCAGATTTTTCATATGTCTCTAAAACAATATAATAATAACGCCCCGAGCCGTGTACCTACCCATATAAAATAAAATATAATATATATATATATATATATATAAGCCTTCGCGTGTAATATTATGAATTGTAAACGGATTTATTTTTTCCTCTTTCTGTTTCATCGTCAGAAATTCCACTAACGGAACAAGTGACGATAATATTAATAATAATACACATTTAAATATATATATATATATATATTTATTATATGGATCGATTTCATCGTAGCCGGTAAATGACGTATTTCCTCTGAACTGCGGTTGATTAATTTTAAATTAAAAATCATCGGAATTGTATAATATTATATATTATATTATGTTATATCCAGTCCAAATACATATAATATTATTTTATCGTATGACTATCGTTTCATTGTTGTTTGGATAGAATTAGATAATATCAAAATATAATATAATGATAATATTACGTCATTGCATCGAAATTGAAATTGAAGTATAATATGGAAAATCACGGGGGAATTTCGAATATTAAGTTTTATCCCGACAGAACTGCGTACAACTTGTGTATGTTAATTTCATTGGACTATATTACATAAAAAAAAATGGACTAAAAATTTAAAAAGTAATTTTTTATTTATTTTTTTTTTTTAAGAAAAAAATAACGAAGACATAATATCATAAGCTTTAATATTACTTATTTAAATATAACATAAATTTAGTTGTGTAGAAATCAATTTTATAATCGTATTATAATAATATTATTTCTGTCATTACTGAAAAGTTAAAATAAATATAGGATTTTGGTAAAAGCGGAATAATATAAAGGGTTAAATTCCCAATCGTTAGATCGTCATTCTAGATAATCGTATTATTGTTTAACGGATATTTTAAATATAATATGAAATTTTAATAAATAATTATTATTCTGCATAATATAGCAAATATTTTAATTTTAATTATAAAGATTTTGAATAATAATATAATTTATGAATGTTTATTTATTATATAAACGGTAATAATAATTCAGCTTATTTATCTCGCTTATATTATATTTCTGTAGTAAAAAAAAATTTCCTATACGATTATTTTTTTTAAAAAAAATAACACTAGTATACGCGACTCGTAAAATAAATAAAAACATAGCTACAATAGTAGCTAGAGTATAGTAATAAGTTTTATTTATAATAGACTAATTTTAAATCGTATTTTAAGAAAATTACTCTTATAATAATGTCATAATTTTATGAAATATAAATAATATCGTTTAATGCAAAATGTAGGTGTTGGGAAGTTTTTTCTAGAAGTAATTTATCGGCGATATTATGTATAAAAAAAATATTTAAAGTAAAAATGTATAATTATTATTATTTGTGCGTGATTAATAAATTAATATAGGTAGTATATAAATAAAAAATACACTTCAATAAATGTTTATTCGAAAATTACCGTGTTATAGAAAATAATTATTATATTTTTCTTTACTCATGTAATATGATATATAGATACATTTATGTATTATGCAAATATTGTATAGGGGATAATAATAATAATAATATCGGTACACAAAAAGGGTTCAAATTTGCCATTAAAGTAGACGGGTTATGTGGGTTTTGCAGTCTTAAATTAAATTAAAATAAAAAAATGTGTACCACCCGAAGATGGTTGGTCGTTGATATTTTAACAATTTTTTTTGAACTACAATCCCTTCAAATTTAATAAATAATAGCTTAAGAAAATGCTTAATTCAGCATAATATAATTACGTATTATAAAATACTATATATATATACTTAGTAGGCAACTATATTTTTTGTATTTTTTAAATTAATTATTTAAACTATTACATTTTTATCGTCATTATTATATTTAATAATAAACTGTGGTTCTAAATTGATGTGGAATAAATAAATACACCCTACATTCGATATTTTCAACGCAATATGTCTCGTAAATTACTTTTCGTAATGTTGTAAGTTGTATGCAATACTATAGGTACCTAAAAATTTGTTACCATAGGATAATATGCATTCAACAAAGATGAATAGATGATATTCCGCGGTATCAGTGTAAGTGAACCACGACAAATCAGAATACCACGAAATCATTTTATATTAATTCAAAAGATACCGCAATAAGAGGTGTATCTACATAAGGATTATGGTTTATGTTTTTATTACCAAAAGTATAATCCCTTGAAATTGTTTTATACCCTTCCTACGTATATACATATATAGGTATATAACATATATATTATATACTACATAATATACTTCTATACGTAATATTATGTTTTTCATTTTACACGTTTACGATAGATGTTTGTTACATATAGTTAATTTCCGACTTTAAACACATCACATACACTATTATATTTTATAAACATAATACAATATGTTATATTATAGAAAGATAAGTAACATTTACTGATATCAAAGGCCACTGAAACAATCGATAACGGATATAATTTGAAACAACTTTGAGATGAATTCAGTAACATATATTACGATTGTGTACTTCGCATTAGTATAAAATATATTATTATTACCTACTTAATACTTTATTCCCGTATTGTATTATCAAGAAATATAACGATGTTAAGTATATATTTAATAGTTTTCCACTATGTAATTCCATGAAATACCTACGATTTGTAAATTAAACCGAACAAATAAAATAAGATGAGCTTTCGGAATAGAAATTTTATTCAAAGAACAATACATCTTACGTACAGTAATAAATTTTAACAATAACAATAATAACAATAATTTGTGGATTAATTTATTTTATTTTAATATTCTCAAAACTTCAAATGATTTCGATTTATTATAATATTATTCGATTTCCATATTATTGGTATAATAATAGGAATAAAGTAAATCACAAATGTCATCAATATTATTTTGTAATAAACGCGTTTTGTTCGAAAACGTTCATTATTATAATATTAAATAGTGTCTATGACGTTAGTATAATATGCAATATGCATACTATACAACTTACTAGCAAGTAGCAATCACTGTATATAAGATTTTAATTAACAAAAATATAATTAGATAATAACAAAATATTTGCAATTTAAATATTGAAAAAAAAAACAAAATTTAGAAATGTTTAGATGGGGGAGGTGTTTGGTCATTTCAAAAACTCACTCGTGCGCCTGCGGTTACAACACGTCGACTTTTAAATTTACATGAATCTGAGTAGTATTTTAAATATAATATTATAAATTATTATTATTCTATTCATTTTTTATTAATACGTCTAAATTCAAAACATTATTAGTTATTACTAACGAAACTTCACATGTATACGAGTACCTACTGAACTTTAATTAATATATTTCGTAGGAATTTTTAATTAAATATATCTAGTTCATCAGTTCAGTTGACTGGAATTTCTATGGGTAATAGTATAATAATATATGCTCGCGTGACATTCATTGATGAATTAATTAAATATGTAAATTAGTAAAATAATAAAATAGCGGCAAATACGTACATTGTTTTATTAACTTGCGGAATTTATATTAATTCGTATTGTTATTATTTTCTATCGGTAGACTATTTTATTATAATACAATTATTATTTAAAACATATTACGACCGATTAATATATTATAATAACATGTAATCTATATTATTATATGGCACTGTTAATATGATAAATTGTTTAAGAGTTTCTTATATTTGTTTTGTGTTTATATTCTTTTATGAATAATAATCATCGACTCTGGTGAAATAATAAAAAATTTTCGTATTTTTATAAAATAATCATTCTAACTATATTATATAAAATTATCACTGATCATTGGTTAGTATGATAAATTACGTGAAATAATCGACTATATACTGATTTTATCTATTTTTATAATAAAGATTTTTTCCAGAAACCGCAATATCGACGACGATGATGGACGAGGACGACAATACGATAACATTTTAGGTATCCATTGAACTGTACAAGACTAGATAGATTAATTTGGTTAGCATTTTTCGTCAATAGTCGATATTGTGGTTTCTGGAAAAATTCTTTGATAAAAATAGTCAAAATCAGTATAGTCAATTGTTGCACGTAATTTATCATACTTACTAAAGAGTAGAGATAATTTCATATAACAGTTAGTTAGAATGATTATTTTATAAAAATATGAAAAACTTATTATATTCACCATAGACGACGATTATTATTATTATTCATAATAACTGGTTAGAATAAGGAATTTAGAAAATCTTAAATAATTTATTATAATATTAATTAGACGTTTTAGTTATTATGTATAAATAATTGTAAAATATTAATAATAATTGTAAAAAAATAATTGTAAAAATGTAATTGTAAAAATGTAATTGTAAATTAATAACCATTTATTATACATATTAAGTTAATATTATTAACCAATTTATCGTATTGACAGTAACATACAGGTACCTATATAAAATAACTTGTCCTGACTGACTGATTGATTCATCATCGCCTAGTCGAAACCGCTGAAACTATATGAGTTTGAAATTTGCTTAATAGTTTCGTTTTATGTCGTAGACACCCACTAAGAAAGTAATTTTTAAATTCCTCCTTTAAAGAAATAAAAAGAGAGGGTTTAAAATTTTATATATGGATTAACGCACAGTCCAAATCGCTTAGACTAATTTGAAAAAGCCATAAATGTACCGCTAAGTACGATAAACCATTGGCTCGTATTTTAGTACAGAATATGTTTTGAGTTTGAACCACGGTTCAGTGACCAATATTTTTCATTTTTTTTATTATTATTATTATTATTATTATTATTATTATTATTATTTCTGATTACTACCTGCACTATTGTGTATAAATAGTTATTGCAATGAATAAAATATTAAATTTTTGTGATTTTTTATATTATACGAGTATATTGTAATAATTACGGCCAACGCCGGATCATGATATCTAAATACAAAGTATAAATAATAAGTTGAAGGTAGGTAACACAAAATACTGAACACGGTCGAAGCCCCGTATTATGTAAAAAGAAAATATTTATATTATATTAATTATTAATAATAATACAAATAATAATAAAGGAATTTATATGCAATAAGGTACAATAAACAGGGAACAATATATATAATTAATTAAATAAATTACAACGATTACGGTTCAAATAGGATGACAATAAAATATAAATGCCCGAATATTTGTCAACACAACTGTAACGTATAATAGGTGATGGTGTTTCCGTTTATTATTGCGCACATTATTTATATTTTATAATTGCGCAAGCCGAAAATCACCACAATTTGTGACTGTACCGTTATATAAATCTTGTAATTTATTTTGAAATCCTTTTTCGCCATTTAACTACCTACAACTGCAATATAATTTCACTATTATATACAACTAACCGCGTTATTACGCTCGGAGAGTTATAAAAATCAATACAATTTATTTTTTCAGGTTTTATCGAAATTAAACGCGCAATTTCGAAATAATAATATTTAATGTATATAATTTTAATATTACTAAAATATCGAGTACAATTTACATAATAATAAGTTCAATAATCCAATATTATTATATATAGGCAAGTAATATTTAAATATTATAAATATTATTATTATATCATTTTGTATTAGAAAATTTAAACACCTTATTATAACTTATTTTATGTATATTAATGCGAAAAAAGTACAATTTATATTAATATATTATTATTTTATTATTATTATTATTATTATTATTATTATTATTATTATTATTATTATTATTATTATTATTATTATAATTATTGTAAGAGTTTTATATTTTATTATTATTTTTCCACTACAGATTCTTTGAAATAAAAAAAAACGAAAACTTTAATATTTATGGGAAAGGCGGTCGTTTTTGTATAAAATATTATGTATACGACGTGATTTTATTTTATTTTATTTTTTTGTTTTTTTACCATTTTTAAACGTATTATACAGAATTGTGTGTATAGGATGTAAGGACAAAAATTGTTATCTCGTACAGTAGCCGACAATTGTTTTACCATTCTTTATTGCATTTATGTGTATGTACGTGCAGTCGTGTATTGTAAATTATTGTAAAACGGATAAAATATAAAAAATGTTTAATAATATATAAATAGTATTCGAAACGTAAGCGAATCTAAAAATTTGTGTATTTATTAAATGGTTTCGTTATTAATTTATTTTTACAAATATAATTTTATGTATACGTACTTTATATTATAATAAAATTGTGAAAACATACTTTATATTATAATAAAATTGTGAAAACATACTTTACGTATATTGTTAATTCGATCGATTTGGGTGAAATACACAAATTGTAACTTAAACGTATAGTTAAAAACATAAAAAAATAAAAATATTTATTAATATTTCTTTTTATGTTTATATTTTTTAATAATATTTATAAAAAAAAATAATATACCTACAATAATAAATTATGTATATTATCATGAATTTTAGAATTCAAATAATTATTGCTACTTATTATTGTTTATTTATTGATATCATATCTGTGTTGTAGGTATATTATTTGTATTTTTTTCATTCGTTTTTCACATTATTACCAATAATATTACCATTAAAAAAAAAATACCTCGTATCGGATTTTAAATAAAGAAATATTAATAAAAATAAAAGTATACGAGTCCCCATATATTTAATTTATTATAATTATAGTGGTCAATTAATTTTAGTCGGGATTGTTAGGTTATTATTCACATTCGACGTGTATTATTTATTTTCATTTAGAATGAATATTCAACGTTTAAATACGTTTATACGTTTTTTTTTTTTTTTTTTTTTTTTTTTTTAACATAATTATTGTTAGAACGACATCGCTCATTAATCTTCATGTACACGTTTCATATATAATTTACTGATTATAATAATATTACGTAGTTTATTACTATTAAAAATAAATATATTACGTAAAACTAAAAAATGTTTTAATAAAACGTACAAGTTTAAAATACAACTATATTGTACAAAAAAATAATAATAATAAAATAAATTATAGGGTTAAAAAATAGAAAACGTTCAAACAAAATGCGCATAAATTAATCGTTTTCGCGTTTTTTTATTATATACCGGGGTTTTAAATAATAATAATTATAATAATAATAATAATAATAAAAGCAAAAGAGACGTTTCACGCGATACATTATTATTACACATTATTTTACCAGGTCTAAATAATTTAATACTTAAGTTTTTCCACGTGTGGCATTGTGTATTTATGTGCGATGAGTAGTGTATGAAGACGAAAAGAAGTGATCTATATTATATACCTTACAGGAAACGACTCGTGTAGCAATGGCAAAATAGATAGTTGTTGTATAAAAAGGACGAGAAGCCAATTGTATATAGCGCGTGTGGCGGATGTGAGAAAATGGCTTTTTCGGGAAGATGCACTTGACAGGTGGGCCTGGTACAGTGTAGTACAGCTAAGAAAAGAGACCGGAACACACGGGTGTAATAATTAATTATCATATTATTTTATACATATATTATAGGTATGCGTGTGAGTGTGTGTTTTAGCTGCAAACACGCCTTGGCAACATTGTGTACCTATACCTATATGATATGAAGAGAAGACGCAATAAACTAAATGCAGTATACGTGTATTTGCACAAAAATAAATCGTCGCCGTGAAGACCGCAGACGAAATTGAAGAGGAATTAAGGACGAGCCGAACACATTGAAATTTCAGCTAAAATAATTATACCGTAAAATACTTTGCTCTGCGGTATAAACCATTTTGACATTAAAATTAAAATTATAAAATTTAATACCTATAAATACGCGTCATTATAATATTTAATATTCAAAATACAAATATTATACTTGATATAATATACTTTATTATAATATATGTATACGTATAGTTTTATTTATTTTGATTTTTTCGATATTTTGGAAAATATATGCGTAGAATATACAATATTCCGATATAAACGTACAATGTACATTATATAAAATAGGTACTTATATCTTATTATTATTATTATTATTATCATCATTTTTTTCTGTTACTTACCATAAATTAAGTTAGAAATAAAATTCGATTTATATGCACACTTTTTGGTTTGTTTTTATTTCCTAATATAATGTATATATTTTTATCCTCTAAAATAGTAATATTTCGTATACTACTTAATTTTTTTATATTTCTTGATTAATTATTAATAATAACATAACAATATAACATTACATTAAAAATATGTAATAAAATATTTATTATTAGGTATTTTTATTTTTTTTTTAAGTGTTATCATCCATATTTATTATATTATATACGTTAATATCTATAATTATTATAATAATAGGTAATAAAAACAATAATAACACATGAAATCAAATTTGACTACGAACTATAAATTAATAAAGGATTGAACTTTAGATTGTGGTGATAAAAACAAAAATATTGTAGGTACCTAAATGGAAAATTTTTTTGCCGATTTTGACTGGCCACTTATAACCATCACTTATAACGCGAATCTTGGCGAATATTGTTACAGTAAAAATATAATATAAATTTGAAACAAAAATGCGACTGCTGTACCATTCTTCTGGAAAATATTTTAAAAACAACGATAATAGGTACCCAATATATATTATTTATTTTGTTGTAGTATCCCTTATTATATATTTTATATTGAAGACACCATATTGTTTTGATAGTTTTCATAATGGCTTGTGTACACTGGTTATCGTAGTTTCGTTGTTGATTCACTGTTAGTCTGTTACGCAGGGTCGTAGGGAATATCATATTATATAATATCTCTAATTTATTGACATTCCACATTATAGGTCATAATATATCAATATATCATACGCGTCATGCTATTTATATATTATTATTGGTAGGTGGTATTATTTTCACGAAATAATGATTATTATAATATATTATATAACACGTTCGTTCGGATTGTGTTTAATTTAAGATTCTTATGTAATATTATCTGTAAAATTACATTTCTCTTATCAAAAATAAATATTCCATATTGTACGCATTGTTCCATTTGTTTATTAAGTCAACATCCAGTCGACAATATTATAATATTAAATTAAATAAATTATGTATTTGATATTGGTTCGTGAATCGCATATTTATGACGTTATACATTTGTATGCGACGAACTCCAAAGGGATGTTACCGCATAATGAATGATTTTTATACGTATATCTAATCTCATTGAATATAATCAATTGGACCTTTTTTTACGAAATTGTAAATAATCGCAGTTGTCTTTGAAAAAAAAAATTATTATAATAATAATAGACTATATAATGTTAAACATTGCCTATTTATTAAAATATAAATGAATAGTAATTGTGAAACTACGTGTTTGAACTTATAAGTATTACAACATACCTTGGTAATGTGTTAAACATTATATTTTTGAAACTCATTGATCATACGTCGAACAATTATATAATTATGGTAATTTTTCGTTTAAAATTATTATATTTTTCTAAGATAGAATATTGTAATTTAATAATTAATTATAATTTAACGTGTACTATTCCACGATTACGTTAATTTTTTTCAAAATGAAATACCTTTATTATTGTACATAAATAAATATAAATAAGGGATTAGTCGAATATCTCATATAAATTCTGATTGGCTGTAGGTAGGTACATAATTATTGTATTATAATACTTTGAGCCTTTCGAGGAAAATGTTAATATATAATATTGTTATTTTTAATAAAATTAAAACTACGACGAGTCAGTTTATAAGAAAAATAACATTAAAATAGATATTTAATTAATTATTGTGAAATTCAATTACGTCAGTGATAA
Organism: Tetraneura akinire; assembly: GCA_021307375.1. Lineage (NCBI taxonomy): Eukaryota > Metazoa > Arthropoda > Insecta > Hemiptera > Aphididae > Tetraneura > Tetraneura akinire. The sequence goes on along the minus strand of JAIUCT010000017.1, from coordinate 2,107,006 downwards.
ATGAGTAATTAAAAAATGGAAGTTGTATACTAGGCGAAATTCTATTGTGGATTTCGTAATAATTATTAATACAGACCGAACTATATTATTTTATATTATAATAATAATAATACTGCTGATATACATAAAACACACCACGGGCAATGGCTATAGGCCAGCGATTATTCTCGAAAATATTAAAATGGGTTAGAATAAAATAATGTAAAAATAAATTAGAAAAACAAAAAATCGTTTAAGCCTTCACCCCGTTTCATACTTAAAAATAAAAAGTTATTTCTATTTTAAGAAAGCAGAAGAATAACTATAATAAGAAATCCTTAACGAGTTTTTATGAATAAATAAATAAATTATAACATTTTTTAATTATAATAATTATTATTACTGCATAATATATATAATGATATGTTTAGTCAGATATTAAACATATTATTAATATATGCAAATTCGATTTTTAACGTTTAAACTAATATTATTTATGTTTAGGTAACGCATATTATTCTATAACTTTATGACTATTATTTATTCTTGTACTTAATTAAATTAAATAAAAAAAATTGTTTATCATACGAAATTCGAATATAGTTTAAATTATACATTTTTATTAGTCAACTCGTAATAATTATTTTACCATAATATAGATGATTTTTAGACATTTTTTCAAAATTGAATAAACAAACGATACTTTATACAATATTTTATTATGAAAATTATATTTTAAGCTACTATTTTTTTTTTTATGTAACGGAAAATTAATTTTTTTTATATTATAATGAGGAGATGCTTTACATTATTAGAATAATTTAGATCAAGATAGCATTGAGATGAAAACAATTTTGAATATTTCATTATCTATCTCTCTAAGACACTCGTCTGAAGATAAATCTTTATTTCTCTGAAAAACATCATCTAACATTTTCATTTGAATAAACAATAAGGCAACTTTGAAGTTCATTATGTTAATTTTTTTTACTATGAACCATATGTACTCGTATAAATAGTTCGAGCAAAATAATTATTCCATTAAAATATATTATAAATTTATAACGGTTACGTGAGACGAAGTTTCAATAATTAAATTAATATTTAGTGTTCGTACTATGATATTATATTCTTATATACATATTATATAACCAAATATCAAATTTCTGTGTTTAGAATGAATATGATAATATTATATTTTAAATATCTGTCTGATATCCATAAAGGTTTTAATATTAAACTTTCCGTAATGTTTACCCCATCATAATATAATATAATATATACTATAGTATATTCGTCACAATAACTTATTATTTTAAGCTATGACTTATAAAATTTAGAAATAAATTCTTAATTTTTATTTTTACGTTTACATGTATCAGATCGATCTGATATTGTTATACAAAATTAAATTTATTGTTATTATTCTAGGCTTTAATTTTTCACGGTTTTTGTACTCGTATTAAATGTATAGTAATAGTTTTTCAGGTTTTTTTCTTTTTAATATAATATTTATTCAATTTTTAAAAACTGTTATTGCGTAATATTCATAAAAACCTATGTCAGAGGCTACAACGTAGGCAGATTAAATGAAATGCAATATAATTAGTCAAAAATCGTGTTTAATCCAATAAAGCGAAACAAAGAATTGATTGAATTATTGTGTTAAGTTTAAAATACGTATATAATATAATAGTGAAATGCCTACACGATGATTTACCTCTTTGATTATTGTACACGCTACACGGTATGTGGTGACACAAAGCTCCGTGCAACGGTAATGCAATAGTTGTGTATGTTAAAGATTAGGTGTAATTGGGATTTCGACAACACGACAGTTTGTGATTCGATTAAATGTCTCTTCTTTTGAAAATATTTATATAATATACTCGTATATAATTTAACTATACATGTACCTATTATGCATATTATTATTATAACGAGTATGGCAAATTATTATACAAATAAAATATTTCCCCTCGGCATTATTTATTTTACAATAATAATAATAATAATAATAATAATAATAATAATAA
>JAIUCT010000017.1:2078078-2094983 GCA_021307375.1 Tetraneura akinire | reverse complement strand
AATAATAATAATAATAATAATAATAATAATAATAATAATAATAATAGTAATAATAATAATAATATACTATGCGTATATCTACGATCGGATACTTTTCACACAGGCGTATTATATAAGTAAGATAGTGCCCCATCACTATTATAATATTATTTTTATACATAGAAACAGAACCGTTTCGATCATAATAATGACAGCTTATTATATAATATTATGCATCGTTAAAACCGTGGGCGAAACGCGACAGTAATATTTAAGAGAGGGTCAAAAATTATTATATTTAAATATCAGTAATATTATTATAAATATTCAAATCCGATATTCGAATTCAAATTTTTATACAAACAGAGTTTTATATTATGTTCTTATTTCTAAGAAAATCACTCAGACTTTTTTTTAAAAAAAAATATATATATAGGGGATGAGACTGCTTTCTCCAAATATCGCGAATATTATATTTTATACTTATACCTATTACTACCGTAAACTTCACTTTAGTACGTAACAACCAATTTATTTTTTTAAGGTTAAAAAATAAAAGCCACAATGATGATTTCGGTATACGTATACAATATACATAATAATTATCGATCTATAATCATAAATATTATCAATATAACATTGCTATATTTTTTAGAGAACACGCGTCCGGAAAAATAATAAAACCAACAGATTCATACATTAAGTTTGACAAATGAGCCATAATATTAGTATAGGTAGTATCAATTTTATACTCGAAAAATTTGTAAGCTTTTGTGTATATTATTTGTAAGTAGGTCACAGAGGAATAGATTATTTTTATTCGACAACTTTATATTATATTAATATTACATAATGTAAATTTTTACAAATAGATTGATTTATTTTTTGTACATTTCTTTGAAATAATTTAAATTTTAGATTTCTATAGTCAAATAAGAACGATGCTAATGGATTTGGATCCTATAATTTGATTTTTTTTTTCTTCAGAAAAATACGTTTCTGGGCAGATTTGAAGTGATTTTTTGTCGCCAATCTGGTCGTTTGTAGTTATTATATTTAGAAAAAAAAAAAAAAAAAAAAAAAACGAAAATAATTTGATTCGTGGACATAATTTTTACTACATTTATATAGTTGTAGAATAAATGTAAAATTATAAAATAAGATTTAGTGACGGAAAAAAAGTGATAATTATTAATTTACTCAGATTTTATTTTAGTAAATTTTATAATCAATTATACTGCCCTTTAGAGCGACAAAAATCAAACGTCACCTTTTGAAAATTCTGCGTCGTTTATATCTAGGTGATATGTGTTAAATGCATCACTGGAAATTACTTTAAACGTGAATTCAAATTTGTCGATAAAATATAATTATTATCATTAAATGACAAACGAAAAAATGTTACAGTTTCGAGATCAAAAACAAAGAAATTCATAAACTCATATCCTCGACATTTGAATTTTTAAATATTTCTTATCTAGGGGTGAATTCATAGGTGTGTTGTAATACGATATTTATTTGTCCGTAATAATAATATTATATTATATGGTTATTTTATGTCAAACAATATATTTTGTTGTTGGACTTACAAAAATTCTGTTTTATTCAAATTATTGTTAATTTTAATAGACTTATTTAACAAAAATACAAAAAATGTGAATAAAATATAAACGATTTCCATATTTCCTGGTATAATACGCATAACAGTTCCAGATAATTATTGTGATACTGGAAGAACTGAAATATTCATTGCTATATTTACAAATGAAGTAATCTCTTTGGAATGATGTATAAATGTATAATAAGATTATATTCTCATAAAACTTAACAATGTACATGCTATTATTATGTTATGAACGTATGAAACCATCTTATTGCCAGTATTACAATGAACGAACATATTGTTTTTAAGGTATGCTCATATTTATTTCAACCGTTGAGGAATTTTCATCAGTTTATTTCAAGTTATTATATTCAGCGTGAACCGAGAGGATAAATCATTCGTTATGGAATGCAAGTAAATTCTCAAAATGACTATAAACATATTGAACACAATATGTGCAAAGTATAATACACTAAAAGAAAAAAATATATAGTTAATGTATTAATAACGTGCGAGGTGCGAAACATTCTCGTTAAATTGTCATTTGCGTGCAGCAAACAGCTGATAATTTATATTCTCATTGAACATTCAAATTTAAAACCTATTGAGTATTTTCAACATTTTTCTGCACATCTAGAATAAATAAAATATATTTTTCAACTTACGTAAAAACGATAATATATTATTTATTATTCTCATTTCGAAGATCCGATACGGAATGCTCGATCACGATACAAAAAACATATTTCAATATGAAAAATTAATATGTACCTACATATTAAATTTTCAATTTATTTAGTTTTATTATTATTTTCACTGTTCCTATAAAAGTTAATAAACATAAAGAAGTAATTAAATTTTGCATAGGTAGCACGAGCAGCCGTGGTTAAAAGATAAACAAGTTTATATTCACGAGGTATTAATTACTTTTATACTTTACTGCGTTCTAGTTGTAAATTTTTTAAAAAAAAAAAACAAAAAATAATTGTTCGTAATATTGTTTTTTGCATAAATAAGTTCAGTTTCTGAATTTATTAATTAAACATTTATGATATTAAGAGATTTTTCGCATAGCATATTTCACATAATTTATTAAATAATTCAGATATAGTTTTTACATAATATTATACTACATCAAATGAAAACATAATAATTGATATAAATTATTGTGAATTCAACGGAAGACTATGTAGAAAAAAAACACATTTTTAAAATATTAATTTTGGGCAATATTTTCAAATACAATTATTTCTATGTCATATTACATTTATTGTATAACAAATGATAATTTTCTAACCTGTATCCAAAATGGTAAATAGAATCCAAAACTGCAAAGAAACGACGCTGCTAACGATAACGTTGCCCAACACATTCCAGCAACCGTTAAAGTAGTTGCCATCTGGAAAAAAACAAAATTTACAATACTTAATATTTAATAATTATAATATTATTACGGTGAAAAATTGTTTTATTATTCGTTTTACATCATTAAACCATTTATATATTAGATGATTTCAATTAAAAATTATGCATTTTCGTATTATTTTATTTATTTTTTACTTTTTCCAATCTCATTTAGGTTGATAAGATAAATTGGCATAAAGATAAGTTTTACTTGATATAGACAATAAGTAATACAAAAATATATATCTATAGTATCTATACATACTAATGTCGTGAAATATTACAACGTCTATGTTTGTATACCTGTGTAGTATACATTTTTCAATATTCTTTGAATGCTCTTCGTATAATAATACGCGTCCTTTGCTATGTTTGAAATAACATTCTACGACTTTTATTTTATCATAATAAATGAATTGGAAATAAAAAACATAAATTATATTACAAAACATTTCGTAATTGACTATAGAAAATTATATAGAAAATTTGAAATATAACGTAATGTTCCATTAATATATTAAAACAATTGCGAACAAGCAATTTTGTTTTTCGATGTATTGTAATTTGTTTCACGAAATATTTTTATTAAAGTAAATTATTAGAGAATATCTACAAAATTAGATTATTAAAAATTATTAAATACCATTGAATACTAGATTTTAGAATTTATTATGTATATCTAATACAAAATAATAAAGGATATTGCTCAAATGCCTATTTGACATTAAAAATTAAAAACTATTTTAAAATGTTATCATCAATATTATTCATTAGGATCGTAAATATTATAACAATACCTACATAAAAATGATATTTCATATAATATTTTTATATCTTACAATATTCAAAAAAATGTATACTTAAAATTATTATTAAAATTAAAACCCGTTCGTTTTGACATATTTGTATAATATGATCTAAGAGGAATTAAATATAATTTGATTAAGAAAACTACAGTCCTTTTTATTAAAACAATGCAAATATTATGATACCTAATATAATGTTAATTTGTAAATATTCACATACATGTGTGTATTCATATTATTCGTTAAACATACAAAACATCACGCCTTTAATTATATTAAATTTAATTTCATTATATTTTACTTATTTAATTATTTCTCACTTTAATTATTATTATTAAGTACTTATTATACGAGTATTACGATAACAATATTTCAGAATACTTATTATTATAAATATATCATGAATATTTTCATAAAATTGACATAATTTCAATTAAGCAGTAATAATTTTAAGATGACGTGCATAAAATTACAATTATTATTATATCGACACTTATAGTGTGCAAAGACTGATAAAATTTGATAGAAACTATATAATATTATTATCTCTTTGTCATACATGGTTTTCCTAAAGTTTCTTATACAAACAATGTGACGTATTTTGCACAATAAATAGGTCAATCCCTTGGTTGTTTTTATTGATAACATTCGTGTGAAATTAAAAATAGCCATTATAATATATTGCGATTTTATAATACCTAATTAATATCGTTATCAAGACTATATTACTTATTAATATAGTTTATAAAGTGATATAGGAATATATTATAATTAACATTTTTATGCTATCTAACCAACAATTAAAAATTGTGTAATACGTTAGTTGAAAAAAAAACTTTTAGATACCTACTAAAATAACAGTGATACGAATTTTATCATGAATTGTATATTAAACGATAATTTTACCTAAATTGATTATAACTAATTAAAATTATGTAATATTTTATTTTAGAAAATAAAAATACGAAATAGCAATAAGATGATAATATTATAGTATTACTTATTACATGAATCGTTACCTTCTCAAAATGTTATCATTTATTAGTAATAAAAGAACACTTGGAGATTGCAGTATAGCTAGTAAAAGAAAATAAAGAAAAAATATTCATAAAAAACTACATTAAATTTGGTTCATATTATTAGAAATAATATATTTTATTGAAAGTCGAACAGTCGAATCGTAATCTTCGTTTCTTTTCGTAATTATTCTACACGACTCACATAATCATATCATATATCATATTGTTATCATTAAAAGTTTTCGATTTTATGTTAGTTTATGTTAAATAAATACTTATCAAATCAATATATTATCGCTTATTTGTACACGCTCGGTCTCCGACGTATAATATAAATATTGTAATATATTACTTTTCGTTGTGCATTTCATGTGTAAATAAAATACAATAATAATATTTAGGTTACGTTCGACTGTGAGATTATATATATAAAAAAAAAATATATATAAATGATAAATTCGCAAATGTATTATAGTGTAATAATATATACGAACGTTAACATGGAAGTTTAAATAATTTTACGATGAAGCGATAATAATAAGCGCATTAACATTGCCGCATTGGCTATATATACCGATATTAGAATTGTAATCCAAAGATAAAATAAATGTCGATAATATTAATATGCAAATTCAGTTGTAGTCTCACAAATTAAAGGAGGTTAGGGTTGCTTGAGATGTTTATCCACCCCGTTTTTTTCCACCCCCGGTGAAATCGCACCCCTATAGCGTAAGACGATACGCGTACTCGAAATATACGTAAAAAAAAAAAATTGATAAACAATTGAATGCCAAATGATTCGATTTCTTTAATATTTTTTTAACGACGATAAAAGATTATTTAGACGTGCGCGAATCACTGGACGAAAATAACTAAATTTACTGTTACAGTGTAAATTTAATTTCGCATAGATATCGCGGTTTGCGCCGCACATTTGTTGCGAACCGTCGCGTCTACGTATTATACGCGTACAGACGAATTTTGATATTCATCGCTGCGTCCGGTGCGGTCACGTCATCAGGTCAGAGACCAACTGCGAAAAACATCCCAAGTCCAGCTCCGATCGCGTTTAATTACATTAAATCAGTTGTGGACCAAGTGACGTCTTCTGCAGACACGCGTGTGGTCAACCTATATGCCATCATAACGTTAATAGTACCACTATAATATTAATATAAACAGTGTTATTATTATTATGGTGTTTGTTTCTGACGCCGTAGTAGAATTATGAAAAAAAAAAAAGTAAAAAATAAATAAATAGTTTCGTTTCAAAAATAACGAGAAAATATCAACAATAAAATCCAAATATTGTAATTTATTATAACTTTTTAGCAATTTCAATTTATTATAATATAATTTATAGGTGTATACGTAAATAATACGTAGATCTTTTTTTTTTTTTTATATCTTGTCTTTAAACCGTTTGACCGAAATTAAATTGTCCATCTAGATAAGTTTATATACACGAAAATAATGAAAAAAGAAAAGAAAAAAAATGAAAACCAAAACGAAAACACTTAAACGGTAAACGTGCGTATTACGACGAAATTACGAGATTGTGCTTTTCTCGTACCTATATAGGTATACAATATACACAGTATTACTTATATACCTACCTACCATATATCCTGCTCCCGCTGGAAGACCGTCATAAAGTTTCCGTTTATAATGACTTTCCAGCAATCTCTTAAGTGGGTAAACGTTTTGGCGGTTAAAATTTACCGAAGAAAAAAAAACAACTTACGACCTTCCCCCGCCCCGCCCCGCCATCCGGGGAAAAGCGACTATCACAATATTTTAGGTGCGAAAAGTTTCAAAAACTTGGGTAACGGTTATTAAACGTTCTTTGGACTGTGCCCATCCCTCCGCGTTCACCTTTTCCCGAATTCCTCCTGCGGAACCATAAATAGATTATTATACACCGCGTTACCTATATATAATAATAATAATAACACGTGGGCGTGTGCGATATTTCACGTAGAAACTTGGACGACGTGAATACACGTAAAGATGTTCGTATAGTAAATTAGAGCCCCGGAGCCGGCAAAGATGAAGAACCTGTGGGTTTTCGGCTATAAATTATTTCAAAACACAACTTTTAACTTTACTACGTTATATTATTATAATATTCCCGCGCGTAATAATATTATTATAATAATATGTACCTGTACTCGAGTTGCTGGTCGTGATATCGAAAACAACGGATTGTCATGCGTATAAATAATAATAATGATTAATAACGCTCGTTTAATCGGTAAAATCAAAAAATCATAAAATTATTGTTTACCTGTATTAATTACCGCGATTCATAAAAAAATGTATTATTAATAATCGTACGCGTTCATCCCTTCGAATAATCGAATCGATTACCGAACGACGTCGCGATGCCTATGACGCGTGTTATAATTTATATTATAATTTATTATTCAAGAACGTTTAAATAAATTATTTATTTTGTTTTTCGCATTTTAAAACGACGATCCGTCGGCCTCCGATCGAATTTCAGGACTATGATGTTAAACGTATCGCGTAATATTATTATTCGTACGAAAGCGTTTCCATATTGTTACAAACATATTATTATTATTTGTTAAATTAAATAATTTTGAAAAATAATTATACTTATACAATATCGAACTGGAAAGATTCGATGAAATAAAATATCGTCGAAGACGGGGTGAAGAAATCAAATAATAATTGCCTTCGCAATATAATCATTTTTTAATATATTTTATCTATTTTATCGCGTTATAATAACGTAAAAGTAATCTATAACTGTCTATTATTGAATGAATATATTATATTATTATATTAGTATTCTCGGGACGTTTTTCAATAATTTAATTATATTTTACCGTCACATATTTATATATAAATATAATATTTGATATTTTTTATTAAAAATTTATTTAAGATTTTATCAACGTTTCTTAAGAATAACCGGTGAAAAGAAATTCCCTCGGTATTATATAAATATTTAATTAATTTTTATTCGCGTACCGATGATATTACAAATGATCCAAATATAATAATATGTATATATATATATATATATATATGTTTATTTGTAATACAAATCAATTTATGCATTCCGAGACTTAAGAGAGTGGTGCGTTTCCGGAATAAAAAAATATATAAATATTAGCAGCATTCCAAACGCATACTTTAATGCCATCGTTTCAGTGAATTTACATATATATTTAGAAATATTCCGAATTTGTAATAACAGAATCAAACATATCAAACATTTCTTCATTTTTTTTTTTTTTTTTTTTTTTTTTTAATATTATTTAATATTATTTTAATTTTAAATTAGACATTACACTATTTACTTAAAATATAATATTATAAAATAATGCTATACTCGTATTTTCTTACATAATAACATTACGTTTAATATGTCTAAATTAATTAATTATTTTATATTTATGCTTAAAAAAAAAAAAACAAGAAAAAAAAACAAGAAAAATGTCATAGTAAAAAATATTCGTAATATTATAAAAAAAATACAAATTATATACGATTCAATAAAAAATTTGTTTAAAACCGTCATTTAAAATAAATTAAAAAATCGTAAAAGAACAAGTATATTAAATTTTTTCTCTACCTAATAGGCATATAATATTTTAATCTTGAAAAAATTAATGATGAGGTACATACAAGATACGTTTTCAGTTTTGCTTTAAAGTATTATAATACTAATATACGTTACGTCATTTAATTATCGCGTTATTTGGTCGGTCTATCTAAAATAATTATATTAAAAATAATAATTATGTTTATATTAAAAATATTAACTCGTATACTTAAATTATTCTTAAATATTTTTTTTAAATTCCGAGCAATTTTTACAATCAGTTGGTTTCTATCTAAAAAATATTATTGTGTATAAGAAAAAGATTTTATTATCACAAATGGGTGGTACAGAATTTAATTTTGTAAGTGCATATTGATATCAATTTCGAATTTACTAAAAAAAATTTGTGACCTAGTAAAATTTTTAAAATTATTATTATTATTTCACTTGACGTCTCAACAAATTCAACTCATATCATTAAGAATTATGATAAATTGTAAATGTTATTTTTTTTTTTATTTGAAAAATTAATAACATTGTACTACATATAACTGTCAAAGTGTTTACGGAAATTGTATATAATTTTTATAACGACAAAAAATAAAATAAAAAAACCACTTGGTTATACTCAAGATCATAACAACACGCACTATAGTACATCTAGGACAGATAACTTACTACTCTAGGACAGAACTTAAGCCACTGTCGGCTTGTATAAATAATACAGAATATTATACATTACTTTTCATATTTTTGTTTTTCCACTACTCGTGGAACAAACTGAAAAAACAAATATTATTATTTATAGTTTATAATTTTTTTTTTTTTTCATTTTTCAAATACAAAAAACTTTACGGCGAAGTCATAATTTCAAATCATTATAATATTATGCAATCAAATTATTTGACATAATATTCAAACTTTATATTTTATAATACGACGCGATAAGAGTATGGAAAAATACGATGACTTAGACTAGTAAAATATTTGTTTATTTTTTCGAATAACGATCATTTTGTATATTTTATATTTTTACGTTATTCGTTTGGTTCGATATTATGATATATAAATTTTAATATTGTATAATATACGGTTAAAATTTATACCTGTTATAGTAATAATTATATTTATTATATTATATTTTATATAGGTAACATAATATAAGAAATAATCGAAAATTCCGTTAAGACGAATAGGTACGAATAAGGTAGAATTTAATCGATTTTAAGCATTTAAAAATTATCGCCCGCTCTATTAATTCGTATTGTATTATTTTAGTATTCCTTACCAAAACCGTTTCGTGCTTTAAACCGTAGGTAAGTATTGGACGTGGTATTTTCAATTATAGAAATCATTATTTTTCGTTTCGTCTAATTTGAATATACAGAAAATAATATATAAACAGATGCGTTCTGTATGAATATATATTGCTGAATTACAGGTGTATTTTCATGATATAACCATAAGAAACAACATAATATTAATTTTTTTTAACTTAGTTATAGAAGTTTATGTACTTTGAATAAATAAAAAATAAAATTATTCAAAAATATATTTATTTTTGGTCAAAATCAAATAAAATTAATATTTCTATACTGTCATTTTACACACAATTCAACCAACGTTGTTGATTATCGAATGAGTTGCATTGAATAAAACTTAAATTACAATTTTCTTAAAATTTACAGGAAATACAATATTAATTTTAAAAATATAACGATTTAAGATTACACATCCTCTTTTATTATAAAATTTGTATATTTATAAAAATATACAAATCGGAACTACGAACTCGTACATAGAGTTAAACATATTTTATTCTACCGTCTACATTTGTAAATGAAAATAGATAAATCTAAATTTAAAAAACGTTGACTTTTATTAAACTATAATATTTTCTTCTTTATAGAGATTAATAAAATTAAATAATGCAATTTCGCTACGAAATAATTACGTTTAACTGAATAGAGAAACTATTTTCAGAGGGTTTCTCGACATATAATTAATTTTCCGCCAGCATCGAGACGACGGTATTAACAAAATGCATTCCACAACTTTTAATCATTCAACAAATACTCGTACAGAGTGTCTAATAAGATTTTTAACTACACTGTAGGGTGTAAAAATCTCATAACTACATCATTATTTTGAAATTACTACAAGTCAGGTGATGATCATCTTGTGTATGTAAGAGTTTAATTTATAAATAGAAATGTCAACGAAAAATCTCAAATTATAAGAAATATTATATGAGTTGCTCGTGAATTCGTAGAATACTTGGAAATATTCGCTCGCGAAAAATTTCATTATTATTTTAAAATTTGAGCAGTAAACAATTTTCTTCTCGTTTAACTTAGCAGTTTAAAAATAGTTATTTACATTAATCGTATTTTAAATATTTTAATATTTTATACTATGAAAGATAAACGAATAAAATAATTAATTATAAATTTATAACTACCTATTTTTTTCAGTATTAATTGTATTCGAGTAAACTTTTTAATAGATAAAATTCAATATTGTCATTATAATATTTAATAATATGAAATATCTAATATTATAATTTTACGTACAGTTATGTTGACATCTATAATATATTATAATACACTACGAAAAACACATTTTTAATACCCAACTTGAATATTTTTTATTAAATTAAAATAGTTCAGATAAATATTATATTTTGATATTCTTAGATTCTCTTGCGATTGGATAAGAGTAACTTAAATTTCACGTCTGAATGTTTAACAGTGTATAACTGTAATGTTTATAATTATAATATAATATCAAGTTTTCTACTTGATTAAATCAATATTGTATTACAAATTATGATAATACTTTCTATTAAGTTTAAGGTATAAACCAGATCGATATTATAACATGTATATATTATATTACACGGGTTATTTTTTATCAATTATTGCTACAATTATTATAATGACTTCGTTGATAAATAAATAGTTAAATTATTATTATAAATAATTAAATAATCGATGATCAATACAATGTCACAAAATAAAAATCGAGGGGTTATAATATGAAATCTTACGAGATTCACCACCACCCTTCTTCGAGTCGATATAAATCGTTGGAACAGACTGATTTAATTGCGTTGGCTATATATCAGTCATGTGACAAAATTTGTAATCTAACCAAGCTTACATGAAAATTTATGACAGGGTTTGCTTATAAATTGTGTCTGTTAGAGAGTAAGAGACTATTAAAGTTAACTGGATGTATTATTATTATCACACTTGGTTAATTTCATTAATTCGTATACCATTCGTATATTGATTAATATAGTTATTAATATTTATAAACTTTTAAAATAATAAGTAAATTTTATAACATTTACATTTTATATTTATTAAAAGAATTTATAAATAAAAATAAAAATACATTTTACCAGCAAGTAGTTTTAATAATTTATTCGATATTTTAGTGAAATAAAATATATTTATGTATAATAAAAGCCATTTTGCGACATTGATATAAAAATATTAAAATTTATTTTGTTTATCTATATTATTTGGATTTATTTTGAAATAAATCAAACGTTATTAAGTTACCTTAGGGTGGCCTAGGATATACCTAGAAAACAATTACATAAAGTGGAGAGAGGGTTAAAAAATAAAAATGCCCATAAATTTTAATACAGATAGAAATATAGAATAGATAGGTAATTTATAACCATAAAAAAAAATCATCGTGATTAAAAATACAATTTATATTCAATTCTAATGAATTAACGAATGAAAAATGTTCGCTCATTTAAAATTGTCAATTTTGTAAATATTTAATAATTTCTGAAAGAAGGAAGTTAAATCCCTACAATCCCCCTCAATTATGCAGCGCTCGTTGAAGTTATAATAAATTATAAACATTATGACATAATTGAAATATTCCATAATAAATATTCAAAAATTATAAATAATTAAAGTTCTGCAATTTAATATTTTTGTTAATGTTAATTTTAATATAAGAACATTAAAATGCATTTAATGAGAAATTATGGAACATTTATTCAATCTTATCCTTGCATAATAATATGTTGATAAATATGCTTTAATTGGTTTCAAATATTAATAGCAGGTAGATTATACAAATTTTTGTTAAAAAAAAAAAAAATAAATATTAAATAAATAATTAATTTTGCCGAGTATGAAAAGTTCAATAATATTCTTCGCGAATATTTATGTGACTACATCAAAAAGTCACTGGAAGTGCCAAACTTTAAAATAATCTGTTCGTTGAAAATAAAAATCTGGGTTATGCACAGAATAACTAATATATGTATAGTGATATAGAAAACAGATGGAAATGACAGGAAAGATGGATGTGCTATTAAACAATTTATATGCATATCATTTTCGGTCGCGTTGTTTAAAGTTCGACACTGTGTGTGTAATAAATGTGATTTTTTTTAAGTGTTAGATAATTTTAAATAATTTCAATATCAACTCTTCTTCAGAATAAATGACGAAAAAAACTCTGTACGTATTATAAGAATAATATTAGAGTATGATATTAATTATTATTTAAGCTATCAGATAATAATATTATCGATTGGTCATAACTATGTCGATAAATGTAGTTTTGAAATAATTTAATCTTTATGCATAAAACTTGGTAGAGTATAATAGTACTCCTTTACGAAGCAATGAACTACCTACTTAAGGTCAAAAGTGAAGAAGTTCAAGAAAAAAAAAATCACCCTATATTACCTAATACATTAGGTAAAACGTGGTACAATAATAATTTGTTACTATATATTTTGGAAACAACAAAATGGGTAGTATCGGTGAAAAAATGATGTCCATGAAAACGTGTTTTTTTTTTCATTACCGCAATAAATGTGGCTGTATGAGTAGTATCTGTATATTATGTGTATGTGTGTGTGTACAATGTCGAACTACGATATTTTTACAAATATAAGACACATTCGTACGATTGCGTTAAACACCACGTGTATACTTTTAGGAGATTAATCCTATTATGTTTTCGACTATGTAACCGGAGGGCGGATTTTCCAGGAAAAAAGTGGATGTTAAAATTCGAGTGTAATTACATAATATATTACATTAATAGAAATTTTTCATTTTTATCAACGCGTATACGAATAAAAAAAAAAAAAAAAAAATAAGGATTCTAATTTGGAAACTAGGGCGTCTGATCATCCCTAAACACTCGCCTAATTTGCATCTGTGCTATGTATATACCGTATTATCTATACCGTGCTCTGTCGAGAAACCATAATATAGTTTGACTAGTCGACGACGGGGTTAAAGCGTTTGTCACATCATGAAGAGATCGTAAAATTAAATCGTTCGTCGCCAGAAACTATTTGGCGTGAAACACGCGCGTGTATTAACGTTTTCGCGTGAAGATATAATAATTTAAATTTTGTTAACCGATATATAATATAATATTACGTTATATTGACGGCGGTTCATCGGTAATGAAGTCCTTTCAGAGCAAATTACAAAGTCAAATTCTAAAGATGGCAGGTGTCGTTCAACACAATGTGAATGTTGAATCTCGTGGGAAAATTATTATAAAACAAATTTTTGTTTTCGCGTAAGACGTGACGATGGCATTAGAAATTTTATCCATACAATATAATATTATGTATTCGAATCTAATGGATATTTGATATAATATATTATAATATTATATTTCAA
This sequence comes from Tetraneura akinire, assembly GCA_021307375.1. NCBI lineage: Eukaryota > Metazoa > Arthropoda > Insecta > Hemiptera > Aphididae > Tetraneura > Tetraneura akinire. Next base: position 2,080,914 of record JAIUCT010000017.1, on the reverse strand, counting down.
TACTGCATTGAATTCAAGTGGGTTTAGTAGTTTTAACGTGAAGTAATACAAACGAACGTTTAAAAAAAAAAAAAATAAAACGTTCAAAAATGTAATAATATACGAGCAAATGAAAATATTAATAATTACAGAGGTGTAAGTTAGGTTGTATTATTGTTTTATTTATTTAATTTTTTTAATTATTTTAAAGTATAAAATACATAAATACTCGTGAATTAATTCGTTAATTAGTTAGTATACATATTATAAACTGACGGAAAGTGTCCTACATAAATATTATGCCAAATATTTTTATTATTTTTTTTAATAATAATATTGCAAACGAGAGAAAAGTTACTTTAACTAAATTTAAAATAAATATTAAAAACATCGAAAATACGTATAGTGCGTAGTTTGGTAGGAAAGAAAAAATTAATTTTTAAACAGTCGCTGATTATAACATTATTTTTATGTATTAAAAGAGTTTGTTTTTGGAAAACATGACACAGCATTAAGATAAAATACAGTAAAATATTAAGTTCAACAAATTAAAAAATAAACACAAGAAATATCAAAGTAAAGTTTTTATAAACAAAAAATAAATCAATTTATATATTATGTTTTTTTTTTTTTTTTTTTTTTAAACAACATGACGTATTATAATACACATGTATATATATTTGAATATACTTTGTGAGTATAATTTACACAAAGTTTGATAGTTTCAAATGTTTATGTTTAAATTTAATATTCAAGTAATGAATTTTGACGTTGAGTAATCTATAAAAATAACTATACATTATAAAGAAATTATGACTTGCTGGAATTAATATACGTAAAAAAATAAATAAATAATGAAAGTATTTTTTAAAAAAAAATACTTTATTATGCATTTAAGTAATAAAATGTTTCATTTTATCGGTTTTAGTTTTGAAAAATATAGTAATTACGTACTTAGGTACATAATGCCATATATTTCTATACACCTACGTATATTATTCATAACTCAATAATACCATTATTTATAGATTATATTTAATTTTAATTTTAATTAAAATTTTTTGTTTAAAATAGGTAGGTACATAATATTATATATTTATAAAATATAGATTTTTATGACTAATGAAATCAATATACAATTGGTTGTAATTAAAATATTATAAATAAAAGTATGGATTTTTGAAAAATTCAAAAAAAAAAAAAAAATAAATAAATAAAATAGTTTAAGGTAAGATGACTATTATATTATATTAAAAATAAACTTTATAACTTTTAATAGGTGCTGGCATTATTGCTAAATTAAATTATCGGATATTATAAAATAATACGATATTTTATGAATGATAATATTATTACTTTTTACTAAGGGAGAATTGATTAGTCATAATATTATATCATTAATAACATATTGATATCTATCACATGTTAGTGTAGAATACAGAAAATAAATAATCAAACAAATCTGGAAATATATATAAAAGGTTTCTAACGACATTTTATGTATACTCGTACTTGAGTAAGTAGAAATATTTAAAAAAAAAAAAAAAAATGAAACTATTTATTAAATAAGTGTTTTTAAATTATTAATGTTGATACATAAATTCATTATTATCGTTTAATTAAAATTATGTTAAATAGAAAATAAGGAATAAATTCAATTACAATTAATTATATTTTAATATAAAATGCATTAGGAAATTAGTACTAACGTGCAATTTAATTAAAAATGAAATTAACCTATTTATTATTATTAATTTATTAACACTGCAAAAATAGTAATCTATTGTGTGTGTCAGTTAAGATGATAATAATATATTATAATTAAATCAGAATTGAGAGCGTCTAGTGGAGTTCTATTAAACTTAATAATTTCATAAATAATTTAAGTCGTCATTTAAGGTTCCATAAAAGTTTTATCACATTCTCAATCAACCCCATATACATATTATATATATGGAATTTTCCGTACATATAATTAAATTTTGTAAATTTCATCACGTTATTATTTCATGTTGGGTTATAAATTATGAAAATAACCGTAGAAATATTGAATAAATAACGCAAATAATATTGAATGTCACATTGTCCTGTTGGATAAATTGAACTTCTTGGCATATAACTTGTAAAATAAAATATAAATTTATATTTATAGGTGTCTAATAAATTTGAACAAAAAAACATTATAGTAAATTTTAATATTATATAAATAGGTATTCAATTAAACATGTCATTGCATCAATATTATATTATATGGAATATAGATTCGTATAAAATATATTAATATTATGGTATAAATAATAATTTAATTCGGTTTTTAAATTGTGGTGAAAATATTACGTCCTAAACTTCATAATTTATGTTTACATTATCAAGTGCATAAATAACTATGAAAATTGCATTTTGGTCATTTTAACTTACCGGGCGTATCCTTTTTTGACGCGATATTTTTCCATATAATAAAGTTTTCCGGTTTAGGTAACACGGGTATCAGGGGGTGTTTTTTGTCAGTTTCTACTTCACCCCTTCTTTTTATCACCATTAAAGCACGTTATTTTACTTCGTACATAATTTTAGTGTCGGAGACCCGAAACAGCAGGTGCTATACATTATTCATTCGCCATTGACACGAAGAGTCCTAAAACCCGAGCTCTGCATACTTAGATGTATTAAGGTAAAGAGCAGAGCAGGATAAAGAGAGGAAAAACATCTATCTTCTCGCTCAAGACATTATCAATATACGCATCGACACTGCGCGCGGGTCATAGTGTATGTAAGTTTAACGGTTATAGGATAAAATACGACTTTACAGGTATTATTATTATTATTATTATTATTATTATTATTATTATTATTATTA
>JAIUCT010000017.1:2053466-2075124 GCA_021307375.1 Tetraneura akinire | reverse complement strand
AATAATAATAATAATAATAATAATAATAATAATAATAATAATAATAAACATTTGTTTAGAAAGATAAATTTATTCAATTATTGAAAAATAATATTTTATACTTACGTTCAAAAATTGTATCGAGCTCTGATAAAAAATTCGAAATAATATATATATATTATTTTAAAAATACCGAAAAAAAGAAATGGTACGAGCACGCAGTCTGTTCACTATTTTTAATTATATAATATTAATTATTATTAATATGAATCGATTAATCGAGCCGTTATTCAATCGTTATGCCGAAGGGACACAATTACGTGTAAATTCAAATTGAAAAAGTAATTAAACAACACGAAAATCGAGTTATCTCACGTGTGTAGTTTTGTACGCGATAAACCCGTGACGTTTAAGTGCGTGCGTCGTACTGTGTGATTTTCAGCTTACTGTCGACGTCTGCTCGCCGACACACGGGGAGCTGCTAGTCGACGCCGCCGCCGCCGCGAAAAGCGTCTGTTTCGCCGATTCCGCAGTTCGTGCAGCAAACTTTGATACTTCAAAAATCGTCGGGCCGATATCAAAACGACATCAACGACCATCGTAGAAAACGAATTCTCAGATATTGCCACCGTATTTTATGCTATATTAAATATATTTCGTAATACAATCCTAATATAATGTAGGTGCCATATACAGTTTATTTTTATTCTATCGATGCACGTTCCATTCTATAAAATTGAAATCGATATAAACTACATGTTAAAAAAAAAAAAATAAAAATAAAAAATAATAATAAAATAAAAAATAATAATAAAATAAAAATAGAACGATATCGAAAAGTACATAATGTCGTAACGGTGTTAACCCTCAATTTTTTTTTTTTTTTTATCCGAAATAGAATCTATTTTTTTGTTAAATGCAATTAAAGAGATATCTACAAGAATAAGTTATAATATAACCGTAAAATAACAAAATTGAAACTCCAACTTTAATAACTTTAATGTAGGTATAATTATATAAAATTTGATTTTAAACTAATTCGCAAGAATTTAAAATTTGGTAAAATTCACCCATAAACTATTTTAGTATATTCTTGTAAAATTACGTTTATAAGGGCTACGCGTCACTCGGCTTATCCCCACAGACGACATTAAATTTTATTTAATTACAATAAAATATCAAGATAATACGATATAATATCAGAGAATTTATAATAATAATAACTATTTTAGCCTTTAGGTAGTACGTATACGGTATACTAATATAATATGTAATTAATAAAACTGAAAATATCTATAAACCTTCATACTTAACTTTCAGAAACAATTATTATAAATTTACATACAAATTTATCGTGGGAGCAATTGTAAAGACCACAAACTTTGTAAAGTAAGTTTAAATATTCAATTCTATTAATAGTATAATATATATTAATAGAATATACCAAAGTGTTAGATATTCTAATTAAATATACCACGCTTGAAAAAAATGATTATAACATTTATTTACACATAATATAAAAATGTATTTTTTATATAAATTGTATGTTAAATGCTTACAATAAAATAATTTAAACATTAATAACGTGGTTAAGTTAAATGAACGTTTTGATTGAATTATATTTATTCTTCAAAAATTGGATTTCATTCAAATTGACGTATTATATTATATTTAGAGTAAATTCACATAATACACAATTAAATAATTGATTACTTGATATATTCAGTTGATTTCCTAAAGTTTGATCACCATTTTCAACGTCAACGTGTGGTAGTTATCAGGAATCCGTTGAAATGTAAATATAAATTATCAACATTGACTAAACTCAAATGCAATATAAAATAATGTAATAATTATAATCGTAAATTATTTAAAATTACGAGTAAAAAGATTATTATGATTTATATTAAACATTAAACATTAAATATAATTTAATAATATTTCTTTTGTTTATAAACAAAGGAAAACACAAAATTAAAAGAAAAAAGACAAATTCATCAAAAAAATTGTATAAGAATCGTAACGATTTTCTAAAATAAATATTAAAATAATTATGTATAATATTTGTATTATAAATTTATTAAAATACATTATTTAATTGTTTTACATTATTCTTGATTAAAAATATTACTCTTAATATAATATAAAATTTATGTTATTTATATGTTAATCATAGCCAACTATAATGTACAAAATATAATAAATCAAACTATTTAGTAAGTGATACTAAATGTAAAGGACGAATACATAATATAAATTATATCATGTTGTTAACATACTTACTAATCACTTTAAAAAAATAAATAAATAAAAAGCGGTGGAGACATGAAAGTAACTATTACACCTCACTGTCACTTTACACAATTTATAACCTTGAAGATTCATAAAAAAATAGAATTCAATTCAATTTTATTCTAATCTATAAAATAAAATAAAATAAAATAAAATAAAATAAATATTTTATTATTTTGTAATATTTATATAATGATATAAAGTAATTAATTTCAATTTTATTGTTTAGGTAGGTATTCAATAAAAAAATGTTCGCAGTATTTTCATTATTAATAATATTATCTGTCCAAATATAATTGTTTTTTATTCATTTATAAAATAAGCAATAGGAATTCTAGTATAAATATTTCAACTTTGGTGGTTAATAATTTTTATAAATAATCGAACTTAAATGACATAGTAATAAATAAGGTTAATTTAATTTAAATTAATTCAAAATTTATTACATAAATTATAGCAACAAACCCTAAAATAATATTAACATTGCATTTAATATAATATATAAATAACATTGTTTTGGTAATTTATTTCATAATACGTACAAGAATATTACCGTTTTCGATTTAATTTTAAATTTAATCTTCATATATCTTGTCTTTATTGAAATGAAAGATTTTTTTAGTATTAAAAAAAATTAAATTAAAGTGTTAAATTTTTTTAATAAAACAATAATTAAATTATTATTAACATAAAAATATTATGCACTGGGTATAAATTTAATATTTTATTTTTAACGTTTTATTTAGGTATTAAATATATTTTTTTATTCCAAATTATCCTGATGAATATTATGAATATAAAAATAGACCCATCTCCTAATGTTGAAATGGTAAAATGTTAATAGAAACGATGTAGGGTTCGTAAGTTAATTATAGAAAACTGAAATTAACATATGTGCGTATATGCATTTATAATAAGACTGTATGAATCAATTCAAATCGAGTGAGTACAAAATTATTACATTAATAATAAAAAAAATTTAAAAAAAAAAAGGTTTATAATATACTTTACAAAAAAAAAAAGTACTTGTTATATCGAATTAATGTGACTTTTAGATTCTGAGCGAAGCGAAGAATGTATTTTATATTCATTTTAAAATATAATATGATATTTGAATCTTCGGGAAATTAAAAATTATTAATACGTTTTGTATTCCACTGTCGTATTCTTTTGTAAATTTAATCCCTACAAGTAAATTATATTTGCTTGTAACACAATATTTTAATACTTCATGAGGTAGGTAATAAAAACTAAAATTAATTTAAAATTGTATCAAGTTTCTCTATTAGTACTATACAGAAATACCTAAATAAGTTTTCAAATATATAGGTATTGGAGTTTATATGTCTAGAAAATTCTACTAGTATCATGAAGGATAAAAAAATATGATATAGGTAATTACATTAAGTACCTATAATAATAATAATCAATTGGACATTATTTAACAAATTTCTTTTCTCCTCATGTCATATATTTTTTTTTAAATGCAATTTATTTAAAACGTTAAATTTAATTTATAAATCCATAACAAATGAAATACGAGTGCATTAATAATAATTTTATTATTATTATTTTGAAAAAAAAATTTAAATAATATTAAAAATGTACCTAGTTAAAACAGAAAAACCCGAAATTACGAGACAACATCAATCGCGGTTAAAGCCGCAGCTGAACAAATTCTCCAAAAACGAGGCCAACCAATTTACGGCAAGTATCCAAACATGGTCTTCGGTCACACGTCACACTACATATATTAGTTGATACCCAGCATCATGCTTTCGAATCATTTACCAGTAACCGACCAAGCAGACTCAGCGTTTGCAGTGTCCTCCGGGCAACAACCATCGACCGCCAAGAAGTTGCCTATACCTAACGGAGACGGATTCTACTGGGCAACATTACGGCTTTTGCTTATCGTCTATAATTAAATGACAGCTAGGTAATGTATGGAATTGTATTCTAAATTTATTTACCAAATGGTTATTATATAATATTTTTCTTAAAGTCCAATAATATCTGTGTATAGTTATAGTATAACAATATTTTCAAATGATATAATGATGAAATTTCATTATATTTACGAAACAGCTGGTTCTTCCTCTCGAAATATAAATTTAATAATCAATATTAATTACCTATAAATCTATAACATAATATATTTAAAAAAATCGTAAGAACAGTAGCAATATAAGAGTATATATTAATATCATGGATATTGTATGTTCTTTTAATTCGATAATATTATATACCTACTTTCCTTAATACATTGTTGAAACATCAAACAGGTGTATATTTGAATTTTGTTATTATTCTTGATATTTAAATGAATTTTTAAATTCTTTTCGTCTTAATATCCTGCAATTTATAATGCCATGTATAAATTCGTTTTTAGTTTTTTATAATAATTTATTCTTTGCATAATCGACGGCTTGTCAGCTGAGTTGAACAACTACTTGTTGTTAATAATATTGGAAACTTTTTTACTAAATGAATATTTTGACCTTTTTAAATGCACGTAAAACTGAGATTTAAAGACTAAAATATAATTTAAGAACATCATTAAATTATTGTTATAATTTCGATAGGTAGTTTCTTTTAAAAGTAAAATATGACGAATACAACCGTGCTGTGAATAATAATATAATTTCAAAAATCAAATAATACATACTTAAATTAATTTTATTTCGGAATAAAAATATATGCCACTATAATAATAATATTAATACGAGTTATGTTCAACGATATGATATTTTCGAATGTCGCACAATGGAAAAAAATTACATTACAAATAATGAATTACATGACAGATAACTCGAAAACTAAAATGACCGACGATGAAATTACGTGTACAGTGGGTACACCACAACCAACATATTGTGTTTAGGAGAGTGCGATTTATGGCTGAAACGTTTACAGTGTTTTTCCGACCACAGTAACGTGGACGTGCTCCAAACAAGTCGCTAAACCCATTATATCACATTGAAAACTATAAGTCACGCATTTGAATCCGAACAATATTTGATTCATCCAAAAATATTTTACGAGAATATATTGTCATTATTTGTGTAATACAATATGTAAAATTAATAAACAAAATTCGTGTTTTTTTGTTATCATTATTTATAATAAAGTACTTTCAATGTTTCAATGCAAAAAGAAAAAAAAAATCTAGAGATTGTTCATTTTCAATACCAATTACCAACAATTAGTAATTAATTAACATTAATTATTATAAACGTTGAATTTTATTTAAAACTTTTGAAAATCTATAAAAAAAAAAAAAAAAATAATGATAATGATAATAATAAATTAATGGCAAATAATATGAAGTTGGTAGAAAAATACAAATATCACGAAATAAAAGGGACAATTTTATGAAAACAACAACTTTAATTAGTATGTTTATAATTTTATATGATAATTTATGAATTTTTAAATCAATTTACACATTATTAAAATTAAAATTGTAATTACTTGTATTAAGAAAGATAACCAGATACGGATGTTGACACTTGACAAATCCTCGTTCATCCATTAGATACTTTAAGAAAAAATTGTTCAACGTAAACTTGAAATAATAATTCATACCATTATTAGAAAATTATATATGAATAAAATTTGTAAATCATATAAAATCGAAATCCAATTAGCTATATTGCAGTGTTAAAGAATAGGTAATTAAAATTTTCAAATAATAATAATTTACAATTTTGTTTATTTATTTTTTTGTTTTAATGATTTAATAATTTAGTAAATTTATAAAAAATTCCATGTACATGACAATATGTTCAGTTAAATAAAACATAAAATACCTACCCTAAAGTAGATTATAAGAACATTTTAGTATATGAAAAAAATCATAAAAGTACTTTATTCATCGAATATGTTGAATTTGAATTATTAGAATTGTTTTTATATTTAACCATCAGATGAAATATGTTTCACTGAATCATTATTTACGATTTATAAACGTGAGTTACGCGTTGGTTAACGTCAGAGTGTAGTAGTCATTTATTAGCATTATGATAAATCGTACGCATATAGAGCAATAATAACACTAATAATTATTAATTAATATTATGAAATAAATTTTTAATATTTTAACCGTATTTTAATTTGTAATATTTGTATACCTATATACGTAGGTAATATGTATAGAAATATTTTATTTTTTATTTTTACTCAATAACATGTAATGGATTTTTAAAAAAATGTAAAATAGGGAGACATTAAAATTATATAATATTAAAAATTAAAATGTAGATAACATGACGTAGATGTCAATGAAGGCAAAATAACGCTACGTTTATTATCATAATGTTCTCTTCATTTGAATTGTTTATAATATTAAATTTAATTTATGAATCGTGAATTCTATTAACACTTTCTATGTTATAGCGATGATAATGGAAACGTAAAACAATTATTTTGGGCAAAATGAATTGTTCTTTTTTCTTACTATTATGGTTATTGCGTATATTGTATATAAATTCGTGAAACGGACGTCTTAACATAAATATATATAGTCATATCTTGAGCCTATAATTGTTATTTCAATCGTAATCCACAAGTATACATATGTAGTAATCGAATAGGTACCTATAATACGAATGCTTATGAAATATGATTGTACGATTTTGATAATAATTTTTATCATAATATTAAATAATGTAAAAATATGATAACTATTTAGTAATGTAGAAATTATTAATTACAGTATTTATCGTTTATTCGTAGTTATTTATTGTTACATACAATTTTAAGTATATATTTTAAAAAGAAATCTTAAGGTAACATATATTTATGCTACTAAATTTTAAAACACGCTGCAGAGTAGACCGACATCTAACAAATTCATAATATTTATTATATTTATAATATTTGTTATACTTAAAGTACCTAATTAAAATCATTCAATTATAATTAAGTATCAGCATTCTCGGAATAAATCACAATTTTATAAAGAAATTCCAATAACCAATAGTTAAACTTTGCACGAGATAAATGATTTATTTTATTTTTTTAATAACCAATTAGTTTGTTATTAGTTCATTGATATTAATTACAATAATATTATTATGTTTCAATGATTCATACACCCGTTTCTATATAGTCATACACATCATCATCATCATAATAATAGGACACATAATCAATACTTGGCTGCCTCTTTTTAATTGCATTGTCAAAGCCAACTATATATCATAATTAATTATAATTTAAATTGCCAATCTTTAAAAAGCATCGTTTATTTTCCAACAAATATAAATTAATAATGTTTACTTATCATTTTTATAAATGTTTTATTAATTATTTTGCACCTACCAAATCAATTAGATAATATTAAATATACATTATTGGCTTAAAAAAAATATTCAAAACATTAGTTTATTCATTAATATAATAACGTAATAAACTTTAAAATACATTTTAAATGTCTAACAATCCTGAATTTGAAATGTGAACATAGGGTGACTTCCAACATTATAATATATTTATAACAATACCATATTGTGATTAAAACTTGAAAACTAATTTGACTAATTGAAAAGTTTAACTCGGAATCGTTGAAGTCACGAATAATAGTAGTAGAATTGTCGACATAAAACTATAGAAATTATGATTAAAAAGTCAATCAAAATCAAAACATTTCTTTAAATTGAATTGAATTTTAATATTATGATATATTTTTAATTAAATAAGTTAATCGATTTTAAATCATTCTTATTTTTTAATTTTATATTTATATTAGTTTATTACTTAATAATATATAAATAATACCGTTTATTATACTTGTTGATATGTACTGAAGAAAGTAAAAATTGATTTACAATTAATTGTATGTAAATTAATTGTTTTAAAATAATAAAAATTCAATTCATCAGAAATATTGTTTTCACAATAATTGTTTCTGCTTTAATTATACTTTTAACCGCTTAAAAAAACTATTTGGAAACTCAAAAATGACTTAAATAAAATAATAACTATAAGATATTATTAATTATCTGCCGCCACATTATAATTATTATAATTGAGCCAATATTATTATTTTTAAAAATAATTTTATAAACATATATTTAAAGAAAAATTTATATCAAAGTGAAATCAAAGAATTCCTCGCTTCACTCTGAATTTATATTAATCTTTATCTTTTAGATTTATATTACATATTTTTATTTTATTTTCAAATGGGGGGGGAATGATTCAATTTTAAATTTTTATATTTTTGTATCACGTCCTATACGATAGGTTTGTTTAAATATATTTAAAAAAATAATATAACTATTATATACATAATTAAATATTAGGTATAGCTTTTTGTGCCAAATTATTAGCTTCACTATTAACTAAAACCAAAGTGGATATACTTTTCATTAATAATGAGGTAATTTTGTACATAAAATATTTTTACAAATAACTGTGTTATTCCCATTATATAAAAAAATATTAATAATATACATGCATACGTATATTTATACATTTAATATATTAGTTTATTAGACTTGTTATTTCCTTTATATTCGATTTCAAATACAATTTGCACACAAAATATACAATATAAGTTATCAACATTAAAGTTTATATTATTTTCTTCATTTTTTTTTGTTTAAAAAATGGTCAATCAGTGCATAGCATAAATACAATCATTGCCCATGGTAAAAAATCATTTATATGATTATTAAAGTATTCGTATTATAATTTAAGTCAATTATTTTTCATTTATTTTGAAGTAAACTTTTATTATTATAATATTGTCAAAATTCATTACGAGTACTTGATATTAGACAGTTATTAATTTATTATATTTTCGTTATAATATACGTAACGTAAATTTATTATCAATATATTTATTTTTTTCAAATATATAATTGTAAACATTCGATACCTACTAGATATTATACAATTAATATTTTTTTATTTATCAAATTTAAATATAAATACTTACTTTTGTAACAGATAGATATCATATTTTACTTACGTGCATATATACCAAAGTGTGTATACATAAGGAAATGATTCTAAATTGAATTTCATTAAACTTAATATTTTATAACACAAATGATGAATAAATAACGTTTACGTTAGTTACGTTTAGTTCACGTTAAATAAATTTAATGTAAACTTTAATCTGTTAAAAACAGAAAGAATCCGGTATGTTGATATTATGAATAGTTAATAAAAAAAAAAAGTATCCCTAACAAAAAAACTTGGTTATTTGTTTTTATTAATTCATACGCTAAATTTATTAATGTTTAATAAAATTATAAATTTTTTTGGGTAAATTATATTATAACTTACTATCAAATACATTAAAACGTTATAATTGCTGTTAAGTACATAATATACACTATATAGTTGAATCACAGAATTATATTTTTATGTGGCTTGGTAATAACTGTTACATATTGGATAACTTGTAATCATTATAACTTCAAATAATATGATAATATAAATATCTGATATTATATTATCTATCATAATAATAAAATACAATACAATATTTTTCTTCTAAGTATATACGCGATAGATAATAATTATTATAAAACACAAACAAATATATAATATTATGTATTTTAAAGTATATATATATATATATATATATATATATATATTTCCTATAAAACAAACGTTTATTATTCCATAACATATAATGTTTTTTTTTCTGTTATCATAATATTATTTTGCAATTATATTATGTTAAAATTCTTATAATATACGACTGAACGTAACAAATGTTTTACAAAACTAATAATTAACCAACAGTTTTTATATTATATTATTTATAATACTTAATATTATTATAATCATATAGAATTATTATTTTACAATTGACTACATGTTCGTTTAAAATTATTATAATTATCGTAATAATATATATCCGTATAATAACATAATTAATATAATAGAGGTAAGTATATAATCTTAATTTTATAATATTCTAGTTAATTGTTAATATTGTACCTATTTAATTTTTTTTCGTTATTATTATATATAAATCAAATGACCGCTATGGAATGGTTAGTCCTTGGTCTCTACTCAAGTGGTGTAAAAATACCTTAAAACTTCATCTACAGAGCACTCGGTAAATTTTATAATATAAACTCATAATTTAATAATAATAATAATAATAATAATCATCATCATCATCATCATAATCATAATACGTATCTACTTAATAAAGCTATAAAATAATTTTTCAATTTTTTTTTTTTTTTTCATAATTATTATTACATAAACAGATACAATTTATAAAGTAGAAAATTAATTAATATTACACGTAATTGTTATGGCTATGTACATAATATTTTTGTAATGTATAATAAGGACGGTCTCCTCAAAATGAAAAATTTTGTACCACTTTTGTGAGTATAATACGTACATATTTCAAATTCAAAAGTCACAATATTTAACTCACATAATATATACTTCCCATCATTTTACTACTTCATATCATTACCCACTGAATATGAGTACCTAATTCAGTAAAATTTACATAACGTTACAACTATTAACCTAGTTTTGATTCATTTCTAGGAAATAGGCATCTTTAAAAAATAAATATTAAATGAAACAATTTTCATATTATAATTGTACAAAGCATAGAAATTTTCAGCTAAAAATAAACGCTTATTAATATATTTATAATAATGTAATATTTAATCACTATATTTTAATTAATTATTTTAATTAAATATTCAAATAAACTTCATTGCGTGTAATGAAAATCATATAATTTCATATTAAATCTATCTAAAATTGGTAATATTTTAAAGAATAATTGATATTGTAAGAAAAATGATGGGATTATAATATTTGACAAACCGTCTGATAGAATTATAATATCATTTTTTTTCATTTCTTTAAGAAATCTATAATTTAAAAATAATCTTAATTTAAATTAATTGTTTTTTTTTTCAAAATATCATATCTACAATTTAATATTATTGACATTTTTTCCCCTTATCTAGATCTATTACTTTATACAATATAATATATTGAGCACTTTTCTAATAATATTGACTTAAGTAAGATTTCAATTGGCACAAAAACAAATGAAAAATTCCATCGAAGGGCATAAGATAAGATGATAAAATAAATTGCTCAATTAAATTTTATATATTCTGTAGGCCGTAAGTACAAGGTAATTTTTTAAAACTACAATATATATTTGGACGGAACTACCTACAAATAAAGCTAAATATATATACCTATATATATATATATATATTTTTTTTTTTATACATTTTTTTATTTATTTATTTATTTTTTTTTTATGTAACCATGTTTACCTAAAACAGTCAAAAATTAAAATTAACCCTATATTTTTCAAATTTAAATTATTACAATCAATATTTGTCTTCTATATTACTTAATATTCGAACACTTTAAATTCCACAACAAATTTCGTGTATTTTATAAATATAAATTCTAACAGGAACAATATTTTTTAACACTTTCCTATTTCCAGGCCAATAAGATATTAATTTAAAAGACCTATACCGTAGTCTTGTTTTATGTATAAACGAAAATCAACAAATCCTTAATTAAAATTTAACTAATTTATTTTCGGTAGTTCTAAAATATTAATTTTAACAGTTTAATGAATACATTAAATAAACAAAAACTTAAAACATTAAAAGCTAAAATTCAACCTCAATCAAAACCAACCCGTACGGATTTCTTTTGACATATAATATTTATTATAGACTATAATAATATATAATATAATATATTATATTAAGTAAAACATTAATAATATTATAAATAAAAAAAAAAAAACCCTTACAGAAACTTCGTATCGTGTCATATCTAATATTACGAGTAAAAGAAAATATTGATAATATTTTGAATAATTTTATACTAAAAAATGTTTATGTTTATAAATTAAAAAAAAAAAACTATCGTTTGATTGATCAACTATTTTCAGCTATAATTATTGTTGCTTATGTATTATATTATATAAATTCATAATATTGTTTAGTTTTATAGTCGGAAATTTAATACGAAATTTTTTATTTAATTTTTAATTTTTCACCTTAACCGCTTTAAATAATTGTGCGATGGGCTCTAAATATACCAAATTACAAAAATAACGTTACGTTGATACCTACCTAGCGATAAAATTGAATTAATTTGTACTAGAAATTAATCGACTAGCTCATGTTATAAAATTTGTACGAATACGAACTTAAATTAATTTTGATACAACGTGGCTCATCATTCAACAGAACTCATCATAGGTAGAGTTTAAAATATATATTTCTAATTAAATGTCGGTAGGTACTCTAATATGCGTCACAATAATTAAATATTTTAATAAAAAAAAAATTTAGATCGTACTAAACGTTGAAAAAAAAAAATTAACAACCAACCAAAAAACAAACGATTTTACAAACATACCTATTTTATTAATCAACAATCCCGTGATATTCACCGTTCTGCGTAAAAGTTCAAATATTATTTTATTGCAAAACACACTACACATCTGTGTAACTCACGCCAGCGGTCGAAACAAGTGAAGGGACGTTCGTGGGATTGCCATTTTTATGCATTAAATTTGAGGTTTCCCTCTACATAAGTATTCACCAAAGTCCTATTATAGAAATATTCGAATATTATTTTGTAGTTGGCGGTAAAATATGAAAATTTCACCGAAATAGGTAGTCGATCCGAATCTGTAGATTTTAATAAAAAAAAGTACGAGGTTTCATGAGGGATGCGTTATTACAAGTGACGTATTTAATAAGTGATTAGGAAGAACAAAACGGGGATGACTTCTTCCTGTACTCTGTTTCGACCACTGTGCTTAAGCATAGGTAATAACGTTATATTATTATATACGTAACCTAAAAAAAACGTTACATCAGAGACGGACAAACAATTTTTTTTTTTTTTTTTTAACGGAGAGCCGAAAAACGTAATATTATAATATTATCATTCCGCTACGTTCGTCTATTTATTATTCGAAAACAAAATATTATGATAACATGATAATTCAAATTAAATATAAGTACCTACCTAGAAAATAAAAATATTCAACGTGAAATTTTTCATTTTTTCCATTTACATATTATTTTTAAATTATAATAATTATTTTTCACGGCGTTTTAAATAATAAATATTTTCGTTTCGTCGGATGTTTTATTAATTATTATTATTATTATCCACCGTCCGGGGTCTTATTAATTCGTGCGGTTTGCCCGTCCCCGACGTATTATTATTTACCGCGCGCATACAACATCAGTAAAACAATAATTTATTTATTTATTTATTTATTATTGTATCGAATAATACGCATAATATATTATGTATTTTTTTAACGTCCACGTCGAAAGTGATAATCATAAACTTATATTCGTATTGTTATTATGTCGTCGTTCGGTTTGTAATATTTTTTTTTTTCGGTATATTATTATTATTATATATGATTATTTTTGGTCCCGGTCGAAAAAACTTGCGGTGTGCCATCGTCGGATGTACCTACCCGCGTATATTATAATAATAATAATATAGTCTTATCGGGAATCGAGGACCCTGTCAGAGAGGTGTCACGCTCCCTCCGCAATTTCGGCCTCCCGCGTCCTACACGATTTTACCCTCGTGCGTACACAAATATTATAATAATAATATTATCTACTCGTGTATTATACTGACGGGTTTAGGTAACGGTTAATAAACGCGTCGGACGGGGGGTCAGGTCTGAATATTATCCCTCGAATTTTTTCCATCAATAATTTTTTTTTTTTTTACCGATTTAATATATAATATTATTATTATATTATTATTATAACCTGTCTCGCGCGTATTTTTTTTTCTTAAAAAAAATCGCGTTTTTTATTAATATTTTTTTTTTTTTTTTTTTAATATTATTTATTTATTCGTCACAATATATTTCGTTTTCTATATATTATAATGTGTTTTTTTTTTCGTCGTTCATCTCGCGCACACGCGCTCGTGTACGATGTGTGTTTGGTATGCGTTCTCGGCGAATCGTCGTCCGTCGCGCGATTTACGTGACCGCCGCCATCAGTGCCGCCCGAAAGAACGCCGCCGCTAAGAACAGGATCAGGGAATACGTCGCCGCCGCCACCCGCCGTTGACCGCCCGACGAGTCAATTAGACTGTAATCCGGACATTCGGAAACGTCCACTTCCGGTTTCTCATTTCTCACGCACACGGGCCTCTGGTCCATCAAGCCGTCGTCCGGCCAATCGCCGGCTCCGTCGCAGACCGTCTCGTTCCGCACGCACAGTCCGTCCGCGCAATGCTCGTAGCAGCAGTCCTCGACGCGTTCCATCGCCGAAGACATCTGTAGTCCCATGTCCGGATCTACGAACAACAAATTGTCCACAATTATAAATATTCCTATTATAGAACAACTGTTAAAGTATGAAATACGAATAAATTAACGATAATTCGCTTAACGTAGGTATATATGGATTTTTTGAAGTTTTAAGTCATCGATTAATGTTCGCGTTACATTTTTCTATCTCCCATAAAAAAAAAAAAATCACTAATAATGCTTAAATTTAGTTCTATAATATATATTATAATAAGGTGTCTTGTTATATGATCGAATTAAAGAGTAATGTACATACGTCAACTTAAACTAAAAAATATTTTTAATCGTAGATTACTTTCGATGGTCAACATTCCTAAGCGAAAAATGTTACTAAATTATTATATTACATGATTTATCATGTCTTTAAAAATTGAATAACATACTATACGTAATAATATTGTTTTAAGTAAAGTAAAAAAATTATCATTTCACGATATTTATAACAATGAAGTTTTTTTATTTTGCTTTGTTTTTATTTTTTTATACTATCACACGTACCATGTTTTCTCCCAGGGTTAACAATTTTTTAAAGGGTCTCCGGTTGGCATTTCACATAATACGTGTCTGACACAAAAAGCCTTTCGTAATCGGACAAAACAAAGAATAGCAAAAACACGTATTTGTAAGACTGTCTAACATTTTTTTGTTCATAACACTTTTATTCTTTACAAAACATTATGTTCACAAAAAAATAAATAATAATAATAACCCTTGAAGATTTTTAGAGGAAGAAAATTATTTTAACATTTCTTATAACAGCTGTAAAATGTCAGAGTTTATTAGAGTTTATTAAATATTATATTATTAAAAAAAAATGTTAAGATACAAATTGATAAACCTATATGGATAAGTAAAAGAAAATAATTAATTTATAACAAAACCATATGAAATAAACATTGGCACCTTTTTATAATCCATATATCATTTTTTTTTTTTATCACTGAAATATGCATATTTTTATCAATTAAATTAAATTTTAAAAAATCGTTCTTAAGTATTCCAATTTCGGATTCTTTTGTCAAACAATAAAAATGTACGATATATTTATTTATGTAATAATTATTACATTATAAAGTTAATAATATATGTGTTTATTTTTTATTTTTTAATAATCATTCGAATACAATCCATAATTGCCTATATCTATTTTATTTATGAACCTTTTTGGAATTATTTCATATTATGTACGTACTACTTGCAATATAAAAAATATTCTAATTTTGATTTAAAACTTAAATAATGAAGTTGATTTTTAAAATGTATACTTATTCATTTGTATAATAATAACCAAAATTTACATATTATCATGTATATTGTATATGATCAGATTTTAATTAAAATATTAACATATAACTATATAATATTATTTATGATTTATTAAATTAATTAATTATAAATAACGTTCATATAAATATTATTTTGGCAAATAGTTTTAATTGTATATCTAATAGTTATATTATATGTAATGTTGTAATAATATTACTTCATAACGACGTAATATAATATTATAATATAACTAAAACTTTCTTAATGAGAAATTTCATGCATTTTAATGTAAAGTTTAACGAAATTAAAATATTTTTGGATTATTGGGAATTTATTAATAAAATTAATATAAATGAATTGTGAAAATAGTAACATTGTATATTAAAATATTCACAAAAATTGTTTTCAAAAAATTTAAATATTAAAATATAATTATTTTATTACATTTTACGATTGCAGATTATGAAAATATTTGATTAAAAGTGCACCTATAGAATGAAAATCAATATTAAAATAATGATATTATTATTGTTGTAAAATCTAAATTTTGAATAATAAATAAATTCAAATTAATAACACCGTTAATATTGATAATAATATTGATAATTATTATTAAATTAGATGGCATAAAAAAATAATTAGAATCTTCGTGGTTAGGTATAATAATTGGTTAAACGTTTAAATTTTTTACAACGAGTGTCAGTTTGGCGCTTTTTAATAATATATTTTATAAACAATGTTTATGTAATATTATATTTAAAGCACAAATGCGCGTAAAACAATAATAAAGCCGGAAGACGTTGATGGCATAACGTTATAATAAAACACGGTTCAATGATCGCCGTTGTAGTTTAATCGTATGATATTATTATAATAATTGATCGCTATGTCATAAAATTAGGGATAAACCTAAATGAGTAATATAACACGCGAGTATAGACGTGAATTTCGCCCTGGAACGTTTCTAATCAGGGATCGCCGAAAGAACGCAAAAAAGTTTACAAAAAAAAATGTTTGTTTTTACTTCCTATAGAATCCAATAATTATACATCTTATGTGGGTATTATTATTTATTTATCCGTGAAATAATATTATATTAATCGCGTTTTTCGTTTATAAATACAAAAATATATAATTTATACCTATCGTATAAAATTATATATTATTATTTCGTATCGATTTCGATAGCGATCGCCGAAAAATAACAGAATAATACGCGGTCTGGTGTGAAAAAAAAAAAATAATAATTATTATTATAATAATATTGAAATAAGAAACCGGGGAAAATCGACGGAAAGTATTTTGGCGTGCGCGAGAGTGTTTTCACCTCCCCGGGCAGTTGGCTCGGGCTCTTCCCGTCGGTCGCATCCCGCGTGCACGAACGCTCGTCGTCGGCGGCGGAAGGGATCCCTAGCAACAACGATCGGCGGCGGCGCGAATATAGCAGCAGCAGCAGGAAAGAAGGCGTCACGGTCGGGGCCGCTCGGCACGCACTCTTACCCGGTCGCACTGTACGCTGCAGACGTGGGGTTCGATTTTTTTTCTCCGGCTCTCTCTCTCTCTCTCTCTCTCTCTCTCTGTATTTGACTTTATTTCTTTTATTTCCCTCCCTCCCCCCGTCGCATAAATTTCCGCACCCGGGTACACGCAGTAATTAACGCGGTCCGCGTGGCGAGCGTCGATATTATTACGACGTACCTATATATAATTTTAATATAATATTGTAAATTTTACAAATTTGTAATTTTTTAAATTCGGGGGAAAAAAAAATTTAGCCAGTCGATTTCCGGTCGAATCGGTTATTTTCGTTAAACATAATATATTATTATAAAAAAAAAATTCATAATAACAATAAGTCATTTTGAGATAACCCCTATATTATGATATTGCCACGTTGGTGTAATTGTTACCTATGCACGTGAACGTCGCTTCGCCGGCGTAAGGGTTTGCGTCGTCGGCCACCGGAAGCAACCAAGGGCACTTTTGTTCCGCTTCCAGACACACGGACCGGCAAGCATTCACCCTGTAACGGCGTCTCTGATCCGCCGCCTTTGACCGCGTCCAGTGTGGCAGTAATGCCGCGCACGCCCACAGCGCGTAAGCCTCCTGAAAACAAACAATAATTAACGGTACGAGTCAACGTGTTTTCAACTCTTTCGATGTATAATTTTATTCATTACGTATAAAATAAGGTAGATATGCCGACCATTCGGCGATAGGTATTCCTATTTTAGTAAAAAAATAAATCCCCGGGGTCATGAAATCAAGAAATATTTTTATATTCTGTGACATTGAGTTTGAATATTTCACATTTTTCCGACTCGTATAATAACAAATTCGAAAGGGGCAATAATTTTCAACTGCGAGGGTGTTAAGCGCCAGTACCCGAATCGTGCTTATGTAGGTACTCGTATAATAATATAATATTCTCATCGCGTGCGAATTTAGTTTTTACTCGGCGGCTCGACGGAGTTAATACTTTTACAAAACGCGTAACGCACAGATTTTCAATTTTCTTTTCTTTATCGATATGACTATTATAATAGTCCACACCGAACTTATAAACACGCAACGACGATTGTCGAATACAGAGATTCTCAAACTTTGGGATGCTAATATGAGCGATGATAAAAGAATTTGGTGAATATCGTACACAATTTTTAATTACAAGTTATTAGATATTAAACTAATTAATATTTCTACAAAATATGAATTTTTCATAAACGGTAAAATATTTAAATATTATGTTAATAAGTATTTTTACCTAGTATTTTTTAACCTTATGTCAGCATTTTAACTACGATTTTCCAAACATTAATGGAGGGAACTTTTAAACAAAACGACTAGATACCTAAAACTTATGGTATAAAATCCTATTTATTTTTCGAGTAAAGTTCAAAATTCTGCGTCTTCATATCTATTTATATATTATAATTAATAAGACGTAACCGTGATTTTTTCAAATCGTCATATCACTGTTATTGTTACTATTGAACGTTGTTCATAATGAATTAATAATATTATAATATTTAATGACAATCTACAGATATAACCATATTATTAAACCGCCGGATGAATACAACTCGTTTATACCGAATCATTAGTTGATGAGGATGAACGATCCGAAACAAGTTTGATGTTCGTTGGGTTATGCGATTTCTAAAATTTTTACATCAATCATCGCCTTAAAAATCTTGGCAGTTATTACGAATAAATGAATGTTCAAATAGTAAGGGAGAATACATCGGTTTCTATATATACGTAGAGTAAAATATTTACACAGTAATAAAATACTCTTAAAGTTATATATAAATACGAGTATATATAAGTATCCATTTATAACTTTAAAATCTACTCTTTTTTTCAATAGCATTAACATTTTAGATTACTAACAAAAAATATGGCATTATATTAGCCATAATTTATTAAATAATCGTATTAAATGAAATTTACTATGAAACAGAATTATTATATTTTCTAATTAGACATCTATGGTCACGTCTCACGTCTAATAATGCTGATTTTAAGCCGTAGGTAATAATACAAATTTCTCATTTTTTTTTTTTTTAATAAACATAAATAAATCATTAAGATCAAAAATTTTATAATCGTTAGTAACAATTATTGGGAAAAAATTATGATCCGATTGTATTGTAATGAATACATTCTGGTAAAAAATCGGTCACTTTATTATTGAAAAGATGACAAATAATATTTCAATTTTATGCAATTTTATGCAATTTTAATATTATTTTTATTTATGCAAGAAACATCTAATCGAGAGAGCAGTAATATTTATGTCATTAAATAATGACAATATAAATCAAATCATATACTAAAGTAATTTATTTGCTTAATGCATCAGGAACTGTTTAACAATCTAAAATTATTATTACAGTGATTGATTGAATTATGCCAATTATCAGTTTATAATAATTAACGAAGAAAAACATTATTATTCTAAAAATTACAAAATTTAGAAAATTTTAAATGTTCAGCTTCATTACGTCACAAGTTAACGTTTAATTAAATTATGATTATGTTATAATGTCAAAAGTTTAATGATTAAAAACTATGTGGGTATTATATATATAAAAAAAAAAAAAAAAAAAATGAAAACTAACCGGTGCACAAAATAAACAGAAAACCTTAATGCACTAATTTACTTTTCACAGATACGTGCTGAATGCAATGGTTATAATTATTGTAGTGAGAAATTATGAAACGATTCCTTAAAGTTTAAACTTTTTCAATTAAAAGTTGACATTATTTTATTTTTATTCTTTCTCTTTACTACGCCATCCATTTTATTTCATTCCTCTACGCTGTTTCTTCTTCTCGTCCTCTATCTAATCTCGCCACGATATTATATACACCTACCCTATCCCTACTCTTCTTAAATAGGTTAGCTTGCTACATGAGGATCACGGAGACCGGAAAATAATGCTGGATGGTACCTGCTAAAGTGGGCTTACGACCTACAGTCTCTTGTAGTCTGAATAAGCGTGACGGGCGTCGATCAGAGTTCAAGAGGTCGGTGCACGTTTTATCTTTACATTTTTCCACTTGTCCCTTTTAAACTTATTCATATTATATTCTCTTACTCACATATTCTCCCCTTAACCCTATCACTAAATCTATCCATCTTTTGTTCACTCTATTTTCCCTTCCATAGCATCTCACAAGCTCTACACCATATAATTAAGAATAGAAAATCTAAAAGTATTACTTTAATATTAACTTAAGGGCAAACCCATTGTTCCATAAATATTTTTTTACTAACTTAACCATTTTATAATTTTATTTTTTATATCATTAAATTTATATTGAATAATAATATAATATAATAAATCATATTAAAATTCAACTAAATTATATTGATATTATAGTTAACATTGATATATTATAATGAATATTACAAAAATTTAAAAATAGAAATATGTTAAAAATATAATCATACAAAAATATACAAATAAATAAATTTGAAATTTTTAGTGTAATTGAAAATCTAAGATACATATGAGTATTCTTCTTAATATTTTTCATTACTTTTAGTTTTTACAATAATGATTAATAAAAAAGACAACAAATTTAAAAAAAAAAATTGTATTGAAGCATTCTTATAAATTGGTTTACGTAGTTCCAAAATATTAGAAAAGAATAAAAAGAAATATACATCTCAAATTATTAAATATATAATATAAAATATATAATACTTATAATGATTAAATACTTATTTAATCCATTTATTTCGCACAAGATATCACAAAATTTTATATTTAAATTTTATATTATACAACATTGTTCTTTATTATAAGTTTTCAACTTCCATAAACAAGGTAAATTTGTCTATAACGTGATTTTTCGAATAATATTTATTTTTCTATATATAAACAATATTCAAAGTTTCGTTATCAATGCACATTATTTTTAAGATTAGAAGCATTGCTTTAGACAAGTAATATTACACGTATTAATGTTAGAAATTTCGTTTAATTTATACTACCCATGACCTTTAAAATATTTAGTAAATTAGATAATACTATTAACGTCTAATATTATCGCTATAATATATTAAATGTATACGCCCAACGTGTTTTATGTGGGACATAAAAAAAAGTACAATTTTCTCTCGTGATATAAACGTATTTGGAAAGATAATAACTATATACTTTTTTTATATTTACGACCAATGATTATTAACGTAATTGAAAAGGTATGTTTTTGTAACTGTAGCGGCAACTCAATCTGGTCTGTTAGACCGAGTATTGCCTAACT
>JAIUCT010000017.1:2029265-2042295 GCA_021307375.1 Tetraneura akinire | reverse complement strand
ATTATTATTATTATTATTATTATTATTATTATTATTATTATTATTATAATATATGCGTAATTAAGATACAATTATTATTCTAACGTAGGTTAAGGGTGAAATTACAAACGACATCATGCTACCATTTCTGTGAGATTAAGGATGGCAGAAAATTATGTTTTTATTAATTTATTTTTTTATTTTTCGTACAATACTCATAAACTTAGGACATAGGTTTGAATGCATAATATTATACAAATATAATTATAGTGAATATTTTAACCAGCTGATGCGAGAAGAGATTCTGGTGCTGCGTGACTGCGTGACTGCGTTTTATTTGGGACACTCCACACTCAGCAGCAGCGACGAGAGAGGATTTTAGCGTATACTACAGGCCGGTTGCTGACATCGATGACCTAGATTTTTCATCAGTGTTTTGCTCATCGCGTTTTCCCCGGGTCAATCCGAAGTTAGTATAATACTTTTAGCATAAAACTTGTGTTTTATTTTTCTTCTTCTTCTTCTTCTTATTATTATTATTATTATTATTATTATTATTATTATTATTATTATTATTATTATTATTATTATTATCATTACCACTCATTATTATAATAATGGCGAATTAAATTAAAAATGTACAACAATAGTATCATAGTAAGTACATTACAACGTACGTTAGTACAAATTAAATTTAATTATTTTAACTTCATCTTAAGCGTTCTATATAAGTTCAGTCAATATTTTTTTCAAACCGTAAAAATTTGTAAAGGGGATGAAATTAAGAAAAGTCATTTAAATGAAAAAATCGTATTCTATCAACCATCACTATTTCGAGACGAAACAAATTATGAAATTTTATCTTTTCCATAAGACATTAGGACGAATATTTTCAATATAAATGTCTGAAAATACAAATTATGCAAATTTTATCTCGAAATTATCTGCATCTTCAGTATGTTATATAAAATCAGATTTTTTTTGTTTTAGAAAGTATCTAACCTTTTAAAGAAAAATAAACATTGTAAAGTTCTATATATTTTTGTTATAGCTATCTATATTACTTTAAAGGAACTTAAAAACGATTCATAATTAAATTTTCCTATATAGCGATGACATCATCTCCTTTTAACATATTTCAAACATGTAATTAAGCTAAGTAAACCAGTAATTAAATACCACTATACATTGCAGAATCAACTTTACCCTATGTTTTCATACTTGCACACATTATATTATAATGAAAAAAATATAATTCATGGAACTGTGATGTTCATCAATCAGTTTGTGGCAGCTACATTGAAGAAGGTTAACGATAGTGCGAAATTTACGAAGCACCCAATTGGTAGGTAGAGGTATCATGGGCGTATGCCACTAGCAGAACTGTACATTGTCATCGTGTGCTTTAACTGTGGAAGTTTTCACTTAATAACGTACAGAATTCGATGACTCGACACCTTCGTTTCAAACCAATATTCGACTTCAATACAGCTCGTAAGTATGTCAAAAATACTTTATGAAGGATGAAAACATAACGAAATAACTTCCAATAACATTACCGTCGAACAATGCATAATAGGACCCGAAATGAGGTTACGTCATGCAAGATTCAAATCAATATAATAATTACTATTTATTAATATTTGCCATTTCCTAGAAAGAAATCGACGATTACTGATGTTCATTTAAAAAAAAATAATTTCAAACAAAACAAAAAAAAATAAATAAATTGACAAAGAAACTCATAGTTCTTAGATCAAATAGACGCTGTCTAAATAAATTAAATATTATTTTTAAAGACGATATCCAACAGAATAAAAACGTATTTTTATTGATATTGCAAACTTTATACATTCGAGTTTCAAATATAAATTTTATATAATTAAATGTTCTAAATTCAAATATACTCCATATAATAATAAATAATACACGTACTTATAAATATTGTAAATAACATTAAATAAATTTAGTATTATTTATAATATGTTTTAAATGATTAATTTCAGGTAATTTAAACATGAATTTATCTTAATTATACATAATTTAAAATTTAATTTAAATGAAAAAAAATTATACCATTCTTATTTATTTGATTGAAAATTGATAGATATCATCATCTACTATAAATATAATCGTATACATATGGAATAATAATGTACCTGTATAACGAAAAATAAACGTTTTTCCATTGTATTTTAAATACGAAAGTAATGAAATTATACCTATTTAACTTATTATATATAAATTAAATTTCTTTAATAATAGGAGATAATTTTAAAGTTCTTATAACTTGTAGTTTTAGACAGTAGGTTAAATTAGAAAATGTATATAATATTGTAATGTGACTTGCTAAAACTTGATTAATCGAATAACATAAAATGAATACAATATTAAAGTGTTTTGTTATAATAAAAATTACGGCTATAACAATTTTCACAATAAATCACTATTTTAAACAAAGAGAATATAAATTAGAATTAGGGAAATTTTAACGTGAATAAACAGTCAAACAAATTAGGTTAAGTAGAAGAGGACCGTACAAAAACGTGATATATAGAAGTACCTTATTGTCAATTTCAATAAGTTATATATTATCTAACATGGAAATAAACTCAATTTCCTCTTTTAAACCTCTATTACTAAATGAAATTAATTTTTCATTAGGTAGTTATAGTTTATCAACTGTACAAACTACAAACACAACACAAATCGTAATATCCTAATGTATAAGTATGTTGATTAATTTAACTTACAAACATTATTTTACATTAATATTTTTATAATTAATTTTATCTACCTAAATATTATGTATAATATTTTACTTTCAAATATCGATCATACTGAACAAAGAAATACTCATAATATATACGTTTAATAAATTTTGAAATTATTCAATATGATATTGAATCAGTAATAAAAGTATAGTAATTTATAGCTATTATACAAAAAAAAAAAAAAAATTTGTATTGCTAGAATTACTTATTTATTCTGAGGTTTTCGCATATATAATATTTATGTACACTATTATGTTTTACACCAATTATGGCAAGTAATAATTGAATGTTTAAAAAAAAATTGCACATAGTATTATGATCTTGTGAATGTTTTCGGATATGGCTGGGTATAATAATAATTACAAATAATTTTAATAATTAAATATATTAAATTTATAATCAATTATTTACAAGAATTATTTGCACGTGTGTGCTACAAAACCAAAACGGTAATAATATACCAGGCTAATAAAAAAGCCCGTCGACCTGGCCAGCACAACTTGTAGGAAATATGAATTTGTATATGAATTCACAGAGCTAAAAGATACACTAATATTGACCATCCTGCTGGGGATAAAATCATTTTTAATGATGGGCATAATGGTATATAATGCATATAAAATAGTAGATTCACGATGACACGCAGAAACATGGTTTTGACAATAATGTGGTATCACGGTGAATGCAATATTTAGATTTTATAAGAAGAGTTCTTGTGGATATTTTATATACCTACCTAGTACCTACTAATAAATAAAAACCCAAGTCCACAAAAAATTTACTTGATTACTTCGTACTTCAGTACGTTTAGTACTGAAGATGACAACGTTTTTGTAGAAATACGCGTATTTACTCAAATAATAAAGTAAATTATTTGTGGACTTGGGTTTTTATTTATTAATAGACAATATTTAGAGTTTATACAAACACACAAAACAGAAATCGAAAGTCCAGTAAATCGGAGCACGCATAATGAAATGAAATAAAATGTTATACCTACTAATAGTATTCGTCGCAATGCTGCACGTTAATCATAGTAACCTATATAAATGTTACGTAAATGCACGTGTGTATAATTTGCATTTCGTTTATCATAGAATATACGTCATATAGCCACATCGGATACACAAAGGCGTAAACAAATGCGTCTTATCATACTGTCATGATGATATTAACAATATTAACCTATCTAAGATAGGCTATCTTAAATTTATCGTTTTACTAAAATATTAAAAATTATTATATATTGCCATCATCGGAAAACTGCAGTAAACCAAACTCTACCGAGTACACGCGATGGTAATAAATGTATATAGTACGTACAAACGTAGACTATGACAAAAATAAGGCATCGCGTCAAGCCTCAAGCGTACTTTTTATTTCATTTTACTACGAGAGTGCGTACGATAAAAGACAAAACCAAAACTAAAATACGAAAATTGTATTTTTCACCACAGTCGGTCAATCATTCACTCACTTATTAAACTGAACCTTAGTGTTACCCATTACATAATTAAACGCAATAATACTCCAAATAAAGCGGCTTCACAGGACAAAAATCAATAGGAGTTTTATACTATTATTATATCCCCATAAGCAAGATGAATCTAAAGTTCTATATCTAAGATACACCTTGTCCATAAGGCATAAAGACCATGTTTGAAATAATATACAAGTAGGTTATTAAGTAATTTGCCCATAATATAAATTATCATTTATCTTGGGAGAACACAAATAATAGCGTAAGAAGTAATACATGTAAAATAACAATAATTTAACTTTTAACACCCTTATGATATCATTATATTTTTGAAATTTGTTATCATATGAAATCAAATAACCTAAATTATTTCAACCATGAAATAAATCCCTTATCATGGATATACCAAGCGTGAGATTTCATGAGACTGCCAGTCACTGACGGGTTCACCACAACAGTAGACGGCGCCCATAGTAATTAACACAGATTACACACATATTATGTCCATGGATGACAGGCAAGAAATTTAAAAAATTTGAATTAAGATCAAAAATAAGTATTATAAGTATTTTAGAAAAAAACTTTATTGCGTTTATTTGGTAACAGTATACCGATTAAACTCAAAGGACCAATAAACGTTTTTTTTTCGGTCTCACAAAACCAATCCAAATCAATTACGTGATTTCATTACACTTCTAGAGCACATTACGTCAAATACTCTGAACAAGTTCATGGATTTTAGTATTTATTTATTTTTTTATTAAATATTTAATTTTAAACTGTTACATTATTGTAATAAATAGAAAGCCGTTTTTTTTATACATTATTTTCTGTATGAAAGCGCAATTTATTCAAATTTGTAGCAACATCAATTAATAGGATACTCCCGTCACCCTTGAATTTTCTATTTCCATCTAGTATAATAATATAAACGATAAATTTAACAAAATCATGTTACTCAGAACATAAACTGTGGCATTTATAGGTTAAATGTAAAATTTAAACATCTATTACACACTTTAAATTCAAACGAAATATTTTCTAAACGGCCTTATAGCCATTTTAAAAAATAATATTTAAATAATATGAGATATCAAATAAAATAGCTATTTAAAAACATTAAATATTAATCTAGATAGGATTATATTTTTAAAATAAGTAACATAAAGTCGTCTGATAAATATCATTCCCATAGGACTTGCATATCTTATGAAAATTGGTGTCTTGATTTCAAACTTAATATCCTACGAGTCATAAATTCATAACTCATAATTTATTTCATAAATTGTGATAATATGATTAAATTAAGGTCAGACCCGTTCAAATGAGCAATAAAATCACTAGAACGAAATTAAACAATTTTTTTTGTATTTAAGATACGACTTTATATTATTATTTAATTATTTGACAATGCATGATATTAAATAAAATATAATTAAATAAGTACTTATGTATTTTGATTAAAATAAAATACAACTTATTATACAATGTCTTCAAATATATGTTTAAAAATGTAATACATAAAAATACGAAATAATTGATATAATATTTATATCTATACAGACATATTAATATTAATAATAATATAAGACATATTTATTTTACATAAACCATAAGTGTATAACAATAAGACTAAGATGATATCCGTTCATAATAATTTATATTATACGTTATATCGATTATTGGTGAAAATTGAAATGAATAGAATAAAATCCAATAACGTAACTTTTTCGTTTATGTTATTAAGAGATGTGAAGAAGTAAACCCAACTTAAAAAGTTCTTATCAGAAACTCTTTATTACTTTATAGCGTTTTTATGTTAGTAAAACTTTTTAGTAATACCCTCTATATGTAATTTTATACTCGAAAAAAACAGCGAAGAAAATTGTTTTATTTATTTTTTTTTTTAAATCGCTGTTATTATTGAAAAATTAAAAGCATCTATCATGTATTACTTGTACTTGTACTTTGTTTTTTTCTTGTATACTTTCATGAACTTTCAGAGAAACGGCATATACAGTATAGATAATAAAATAATGGGTACGATACGCGCCTATGTATAAATACCACAATATAATAAGAGCATGTAATACGACGGTTAGAAATGGAAAATTTGAGATACTTATTTTATATAATATTCTCACTCTATCTGAAGGTCCCATCATAAATTATTAGCCCGAACTAAGATTTACTGCGTGCTCTATAAATTATAATTTACGATAAATATTAATTTATGATTATTAGGGAACTATACGCTATTACGTATATTAACCTCTGCAAAAATCGTATTTCCGCCATGCTCGTGAGATAAATTCTTACGGTCCATTTATTATTATCTAGAAGTATCTACACAATATATACTTAACGAAAATATTATTTTATTGACTGGACGACGAAATTGAAACCGCAATAACATATAAGCGGATTACGGATTGTTGCACAAGTGTTAAACAACGCAACAATAATATTATATTATGTCTATAGAATGTTCGTCCATAGTTGACTTATAACCTACAATTTTTATTCGCCAAATATTTTATATTATTATACTAATAATGTTTGTTCCTTTGTAAATTATAATTATAATAAAAAATTTTTTAGGAAACATAAATTTAATAATTTATATAAAAATCCAATAAATTTAGTCGTACCTATTATTATTCTTTCCCCGATAGCCCTGTGCAATATTTCATATTTCCAAAAGAAATATACCAAGTAAATATTACTAGAAAAACGTTACACGTAAATTAATAAAGCATAATTCTCTTTATATTCTGTATGGATTTCTATCGACTTGAAGTTTAAAAAGAACATGCGTGTATAGATAATAATATATTACAATATTGTTAAATCTAAATCGTCGAAAAGTAGCATAAAATAATAATTTACTATTTTATTTATAACGTGAGAAGGATATTCGACTGAGTCATACGCGGCACTCAGATAGAGCGTCAAGGGGTAATTTCACCCTTTATTATAAGTCGAAATATTAAAAAATCGGGCTTACCTTGCATGAATCACACGACATGGCCGAGTACTTCTGCGTACAATCGTACCTGGCCAACACCTCGTTAAATTGACACGACATGGCCGCGGCCATTTCGTCCTTGTAGATCACTTCGGTCACTTGGTCAACACACGATTTCCTGTCGTCGTACGGTCGTTGTACGGCCGACTCGACGGTGTGATGGCCACAGTGTCGAAGCCGGTACCTGGACAACCGGTTAGGCTGTCGGTACGCGCTCGGATCGTCCGGGCACATTGTCGGAATGAGCTCCCGACGGGCGTATTCAAGGCACTGATGATTACTATTATTATTATTATTAATATTATTATTATAATTACTATTACGATTATTATAATTATTATTATTATTTGTATTATTAAAATTATTATTATTATCATTGGAACGGTCGGCGGCGCACGGGGCGCATGGCGGGCCCGGACCCTCGCTAATC
Source organism: Tetraneura akinire (assembly GCA_021307375.1). NCBI lineage: Eukaryota > Metazoa > Arthropoda > Insecta > Hemiptera > Aphididae > Tetraneura > Tetraneura akinire. The sequence goes on along the minus strand of JAIUCT010000017.1, from coordinate 2,034,604 downwards.
TGTCCCGAGCACTCTGGCTTACGGAGCCACACGCGCACCACTTCGCAGGTCGCGTGGCCGATCGTCGCGTTTGCCGCCGCGGCAGCGTCCGACACCATTGTCGGATCCTGGACGGTCTTCTGAGCAGCAGTGGCGACGACAGTGGCCGTATCGGTTACCGATGCAGCGGCAGACGTTGATGAGGCGCCGGTTATGGTCATGACCAGCGTTGCGAGCACCACCAGCCAAATAACGACGAAACGAACGAGACCGCCGCCGGTGCTGGCAGCGCGCATTGTACCGCCGGAACCGGCGCCACCACTCTATCACAACCGATCCGGCCGTTTCGCCGCGGAATCCGCATTTTTTCTTCTTGTACCTGCAGAAAAACAACACGACGTACAGTAAAAATATACGAGAATTCGTACTTCTTGTCATAATATTTATTTGGACATGTGCTGAAAATTATACTTCTACGAAACCGTGAAAATTTATTTTTCGTTACTAATCATTAATCATATTTTACGTTATCTGAGGTTATTGGCAGTTTTTTTTTACAATTTATCAACAATCGAACGCGTTTTAATACGGTTCTATTAAAAAAAAAAAAAACGCGTTAAGCCTTTTCTGTTCGATGGATGATTTTTCACACGACGAATCGGTCTTAATTTTCCATTTGCCCAGCCTTATGTACTTATAAATCATATCTAGACACGTTGCGACGTATTTTTAAACATTGTTCATCGCATATTATCATAATAACGAAAGTTTTATGAAAAAGTTTTTTTTTAATCACTTTATTTTAATAGAAACTGTATTAAAAGATTATGTAGTAGGTATGTACGCGCGAACGTCTATGATGACTACATTATTATTATTATTATTATTATTATTATTATTATTATTATTATTATTATTATTATTATTATTATTATTATTATTATTATTATTATTATTATTATTATTATTATTATTATTATTATTATTATTATTATTATTATTATTATTATTATTATTATTATATTAAATATTTTGTCGCGTATTTCAATATTTTAGGTTGAAAAGCCGCACGAGAATACATTTTATAAAATCTCACGTTTTAATCTCCGAAAAAAAAAAATAATAATAATAACCAACTTTAACGTTCCCAAAACAAATTTATAATAATGTAAACGACTCGTTTGTGCGTGAATGCCAAAAATACGAATTTTTATTTCCGTACATTATATTATAATATTTACACACGTTCAAAATAAATTATAAAATAATGCGATTTCTTTTTATCTTATATTTTTAAAAGTAATTGTATCTAAATTGGAGTAGTTAAAAGTTATCACGCATAATATGACTACAAGAATACGCGCTACAAATGTTTTGAAGAAAATATAGAGACCCGGCCATTACGTTCGTTAACTCATTAAAGAATTTGCATATTTTAAATTTTTATAAGATTGCTCTCATGGACGGAGTTTCATCTCTACATAGCCTTAAAACATGTATCGAATAATCGTTATATTAATTGTTTAAAACAACATTTTACTTTATAAAACAATACTTTGAAAATTTCCAGTTTAAGTAAGAAGTTTTGATTATATATTATTCTTGTATCTTTATTTGTATAAGCAATTATTATTACATACTTATTGATTTTATAATCAAAATATTGTGTATCATAATATTGAAATATAAAAAATTGGATTGCGCGATAACAATTAATTAATTAATATTTAATAATTATAATTTATGATACGTACAACGTACCTACGTACAATGATGTATTAATTATATTTTTATTAAATAAAAGTTTACATATTTTAAAACTATTTTCAAATTTAATTTAATATAAAAATTGAAAATTTATTAATAAATTACTCATCTAGTTAATATTACGGGCTATGGCGTAGCGAAATATAATAATACGAGATAAAAATATATTTTAATTCTCTTATACGATATATAGTATGCTCGTAAATATTATGCCGAATTCCAAGAGATAACAATTTTGTTTTAAAATTATTATTACGTTCATTATAAATATTTAATTATATTCAATAACAATTATTCAAACACGTGCATATAATTAAATAATATAATATTTTCGGTTTATTCAAACCGTTTAAATTATGAAAAAAGTGGTATTTAAAATAAATATTTTTATTTGTGTGTATTTGTATAGTTTTTATTTTTCATCCATCGTTTTTTATTTAATATTACGAGTATTATACGCGAATCAGACCATAATTAAATTAGGGTTTTTCTTAATAACTGTACATGCAACCGTTTCGTATTTTCAGTATAACTTATGAAGTACTTGACAAAAATGTCTTTCTAACCTTTTCTTCCCGTTAACCGAAATCCTTATTCGAATTTAAAACAAAGGACTACCGCATGACATGTCCAAACATGACCCATTTAATACGTATTTGGTGACGTACGTAATACCCGAATCAGCCGTCAGCTTATACCTTTCAGGGCCTTTATCCCATTTAAAGATCAAAAAGTATATGTCCAACAAGTTCATAGCACGATTAGCTATACGATCTCAGATTGTATTTTAAGAATCGAAAAATCATTACGCCAATAATTTCAATGGAAAAATAAAAAAAACATAATAAATAATATTGTATTAGTATTATTGTAATCAATATAAGCTAGTATTTGTGTTAGTAATACTATAAAATATTATATGATAGGTCCAAATGATCATCATAAAATCGCATTTTATGATATTTGTGTTGTGTATGTATAATCTATACAAATAATGACAATATAAAATATAAGTGGGTATCGAAATAATTGTTAAACTTTAAATTAAATTTTAGATTTAAAGAAGAATTAATTTTAAAACGTCTATATATCATTAACATATATTTTTGTAGAGCTTAGGTATATAATAATTATATTTAAAAAAAATAATAATACTAATGAAGAAATTGATCTTGAAATTTCAGCCTTGTCTTGGTCTTACAATAAATACGAGATCAAGACCAAGATATACATTAATATAAAATGTATTAATATAAAATTTAAATACCAAAACCAAAATTTTATAATTTGTATTTATTATATAATAATTGCGTATAATAATATATTGTTTTTTGTTTAAACAAATTTCATTCGATAATTGTAACGATTATTAAACGTTAAACGAGTACATAGTTTTAGCATAAGATAATAATTTGTTTATGTTTTTGAAGCGAACATTTTTAAATTACCTATAATAATTATGCGGTTAGAAAATCCAATTGTGTAATCTACACAATTAATTGTGATTAAAATTAATTAATTTAAAACGTACACAATTAATTAAAATTTATCGTAAGGAACAATTGTACGCTAAAGAATACAAGTATAGTATATAAAAAAAAATACCTAAGTTAGAATATAATACCTATGTTAAATATTTTTTAAGTAGATTTCTATGGCATTCAAAGCTGTCGAATGCATGTCAATATATTAAGCAAAACTACAATATTTCGATGATATCATCGACCAAGAGTAAGACTCGAAGTACAAGACCAAGATTAAATGCAAGATTAACAGTAATAAACTAAGTCTAATTTCTAATACTTCTAATACTTTATGTTTGTAACGAAACCGAAGACAAAAATGCACAGTTTTGTTCTTGGATTGCTCACCACTTAAAAAAAGCATACACAGAGTGTTACATATTTATGCAATTACAATTTTTTTTTTTTTTTAAATTTTTATCGAGACAATAATATTAAAAAAAAAAAAGCTTTTCGATATAATATTGTCTTTAATATGCACGTTGATCTTGTAAATTTTTTAACTAATCATATAATATAGCAATATTATAAGCAAAATTAAATAATATTATTGTAAAATCTGACGTCTGATAGTTTAACATTTATCCGTGATGAAAGATTTATTGGTATATTGAATATTTAAACTGAAAAAAAAAAATTATGTACACACAATCTAAGGTTTTAAACGAGATAATATAAGTCTTATATTATGTTCTTTTGATAGTTGAACAACCGAACGAACTTTGTATAATATTCGAAGTTATATCTGGACAATCAGCATTTTGTCATGATACGCATTTCATCTGTGCACGATCGACGCCAATGTCCGTGTGATTCGTGTTTACAAGAAAACAAATAATATAATATTATTTAATTGGAGGGTTCTTTGTGCCCGTAAAATTTTGTTTTATATTTTCACTTAAACATAAAATGTATACTGTGCTCGCACGTCCACCCAGAATGAGGATTACCCCCGGGAATAAAAATATCGTGCCGACCGTGGGGGAGTGTAAGAAGCCAATTTAATATAGCGGTATAATCTGCGGTCGGAGATCGGTTTTCGCGAAGAGAATATAAACACTATAAAAATGTGATAAAAAAAAAAAATATATATATATATTTAAATTATCGTAATGCACGACGATAACTACAGATATTGATAAGAATAAATATATTTAGTATTAATTCGTATCTTCGTCATAATAATAATAATAATAATATAAAATAGTGCAAGTCACAACTTGTTGAAAATATTTGATACTTCATAATACCTATTATATGATTATATTAGAGGTCGGTCGAACTGTTCGAAGTTCGAAAAATCAAACCGAACTTTAAGTGTTCGGTTCGAGTTCGAAAATCGAACTTAAGTTACCAAAAACCGAACTGGAACAAAGTTCGAAATTTTATAATTAGTTCTAACTTTAAAATAGTTTGAACTCCAAAAAATTTCGAATTCTTCAAATATTTTCGAACAATTTGGTGTCCAGAGTTCATTTTTAAATTTTTATTTTGTCAACTATTTATTTTATCAGCAAAAAATGCAATCGTATTTCTTATCAAACAGAAATGTTCGAGTTCGAGTTCGGTTCGTGATCATATTTTTGAGTTCGACCCATCTCTAAATTATATTATAATAGCGAACGTGGTTAATAACGTTATATAATATCAATATGACTTGCGCTGGACGACAAACAGAATCGAATTATACACACGTTTTCACTTTTCTCTGTTAGTAAAATAGGTAATAATAATATATAACATCGTTTGTAGTGATGGCGAACTATCTCAGCCATTTTATATTTTATTGATTTTATCGCGAATATAATATACTCGCGTAAGTAGGAGACGGCCAAGACGAGAAAATGAATTCGTCGTATACATTATATTATATATATAATACACACACCTATACAAAAACGTAATACGTAACGGCGGAAAAGGATTACATAACTCACTTATTATGTCGTCGGCGGAAACATATTTTTTATTTTATTATTTTTATTATCTATTCATTTATTTATTATTATATTTATTTTATTAATATTATTATTATTATTATTATTATTATTATTATTATTATTATTATTA
>JAIUCT010000017.1:2003289-2024626 GCA_021307375.1 Tetraneura akinire | reverse complement strand
TATTATTATTATTATTATTATTATTATTATTATTATTATTATTATTATTATTATTATTATTATTATTATTATTATTATATTCATACTTAATTACGTAAACCATAATGAATTTATTTATAAATAAATAAAATTATTTATTACGAAGCACCTTATTATTTTTTAATGTTTGCACTTTTAATTTAAATCATTAAATTATTATTACTAAATTACTAGTATTATGCGCACAGACTTGGATTTATTTTACCATTTAAACATAAAAGTATAATATGTAATATAAAATAACTAAGAATCTAATAGGTATCTGTTTTTATCCTAAAATCCCGAGAAATCAAATATTAATTATTATAATTTTATTTCTTTTTTTTTTTTTAATAATAAACAACAACCAAGTTTAATATTTATTATCTGCAACTTTCAAAATAAACGTAAGATTAAACTGCATTGGGTTAACGTACGTACGATAGCCAATATTATCGTATCGTAATTCAGTGTTATATAGATATGAACTAAATTAATTTTTATCGGCTTATGAAGTTGTAATAATAAAATAATAATAAAATTAATATTAATATTGATAATACTCGTAAAAATAAATAATAATGTTGGGGCCAGAAACGAGACAATAATAGTGTGTAAACCACCGATAAACTCGTGTTTATGTGTAATCTGTAATAGCACTCAACAAGAAATGGAAGGAGTTGCTCATCAGATCTTGCGAATGTAAGTATTCGGTGGTTTATGAAATTGTGTATATATGTGGATGTGACAGGTGTTTAAAACTATTATATAAAAAGAGCTGACGACACCACTGTAGAAGAAATACAGATCTAAATAGGATTATGTTGAATCTTGATTAAAATTTGAATGCAATGATAAATCATTAGATTCGTTAATACGATTTTAAGAGAAGTTCATTAGATAAAATTATAATATGTATTGATTAAAATTTTTACATTCGTACAGTCTCAACGTTCAATATAAATGCCCATAAAACACCTAAATGTGTCACCTAAATACCCAAATCTGACAGTACTTCGCTCAAAAATAGTTTTTCTAATGTAATGATTTATCATTGCTTTCAAATTTCAATCAAAATATAACACCATCCATATCAGTAACAGTTTCTTTTTATCCTATAAACAGATACAAAAAAAAAAAAAAAAAAATCGTAAAAATATAATTCACAAATCACAATTATTCGGAAATATGTAATAATTATAAATTGTACAATTATACAAACATAATATATAATAAAAGTAATAATAAACTACCTAATAAAAATAAATAATAATAATAATAATTATAACATAAACAACTATTCTTCTTCAGCTAACTTCATTGATTGAACAAAATATTACATACACGCCAATATCTTGACTACTTTTATCGTAATTTGTAGTTCAAATATTTGACAGAAATAATAATATTCTTAACAAACTAAAGATACTTTGAGAAAAACACGAACTGTCTACAATTTCTTTGATGTAAACTAACCTCACTAAGACCCATTAGCATTATTCTGTTGTCGTATATAATAATTATATAATACCTATAGGTAACAATAAAGTTAAATTGTCCCTCTGTGTGAAGCTATCGTCCATTATCCTCTTTTCTTGAATACTCTCTGAATACCATTTTCAATGCCTATAATCAACATAATATACACTGATATATCATATTAAAATTAGGTACATAATTATTTTTTTAATACATATTTTACGTATATAAATTATTTATGTAGATAATGTAAAACTAAAATTTATATTAATAAATATTAGAAACAACGAAGAAATTAAATTTTTAAGTAGTAATCAAATGTGAACGAAGAGAAAATTACATATTGATTTTACAATGATATATTATGTTCTTTTAGATAAATTATTAAAGTAAAAAAAAAAAATTATAATAATTTTCTTCGCTTTTTCATTTGATAAAAGTTAGGTACCTAGTAATTATCTTATTAAAATCATTTGTTTGTGCTAGTGCACTTTCGATGCTTAATATTACTAAATTTCATAGATGTTTTTCAGTCATTGTTGAGCCAAGGTAAGTCTTAAGAAGTTTAAGTCAACTAAAACTTCTTTCTGGTGTATATAAATATATTTTTTACAGTAACCATTTGAAACACTAATAGTTGATATAGTGTATAACGTAAAAAAGTTTAAAATACTATTATTAAAATTTGAATAAATACCTTAATAATTAAAGTATATTTCAATAATAATTAGTATTTAGTTGAGTTATTTGATATATTATGATAGTAATTATAATATTTATAACGTACATGGTACTATATGGTATATTAATATACTATTATAAATGGTATATTAATGTTATAGAGATAATAATAAATATTTCATTATAACAGAAAACTCGTTCCAAATAGCTTCCTTTATTGTCAGTTGTTAAATAAGCATTTTTTAAAAAAACTACTTACTAGATATAGGTAATAAGAATAACAGACAACAGTACGACTATGTAATATTTATAAAATTATATTTTCATATAAAAACACTCTAACTCTACTATTAAAATTTGTGAGACCGCTGTATAATATTTATTTATTTTTACATAATTATTCTAATTTTTTTTTTCTTATATAATATTTATTTTATGTAGTTATGTCAAAATAGAGACCACATGTTGCAAAGAAAAAAAAACTGTGGGTCAGCTGACCTCACAAACCTCTTTGGGTCCACCCCTGTTGCCATATGTTACTAACTAATAAGTATGACTGAATTTCTCGTAAAATCATTTTTCGTAAATGTATGCAACGATATTTATTCTTGTTATTAAATCGTAATTATAAGAATATAATACTACTATCTGATTGGATCGAACATTACTCTGGCCAACGATTGGATGAGGCCTGATGATAGACCATAATACGTACGTTTCACCACCTGCAATATATCCAGTAAGTTTATTGTTATTTTTAACAAATTTCAAAATTTTCGTAAAATTTCAATCAATCAATTCCAAAATTTCCACGACTTTTTGATTTTTAAACATAGGTAATTCGCAATATTCTAAATCTTATGGATTTTTTTTTCATTTTTATACGAATAGAGCTGCAGCACGAAACGAATAGACGATATTGCGATATTATGTCAATTCGTCCGAACCTTCCCGTCATTTATTTACATAATTTATGCATTATTTATTTAACAACAAGAGGATAGACTATAGATATCCTACTAAATATGCCTTCAGCGTAAACAAAACATGGTTTAACTATCAGACTGTACGTATATCTTGTATTATATCGCCCGTCATCCTCTTTATTTATCGCGTGACAATATGAAGATAACCAACCGTTACATCTCATTTTTCCGTTTATGTTTACTTAAAAATATTCCACACTTTATTACAACTCTGTCGATTCCCATTTGAGAACTTACACATATATCGTAATTATATATGTTAAATCGACACGATCATTATGCGTAGTATTATTTTAATTTTCAACTCCGCGTATTCCGGTGGTATATTATAGCAGTCGCGGAAAAGTATTAAAACGTTTAAGTTATGCGCATGCATTTCATTTCGGAACATGACAGAGAAAAAAAATGTTTGTTAGCAATAAACCACGGTCGTGGTCGTATCGCGTTCGAAAAGCTCTTAATGCATTATACACACACAAGTAACGATGTGTTTAATTAGGCGTTATTGTGTGAAAGTTTTCACCCTCACCGTTTCACCATTATTACATATAACGTTTATATGAGAATAAGCTTAGTGAATAGAACAAAAAGTTTTTCTCGTCCCGTTTGTCGCTTTCCAAAGACGACACAAGGAACTACTATCATTCGTAAAACGCTGTAAAAATTCCATTGGTTATACGCTATTATCGTATAATATACATATACATGTAATATATAGTTGTCGACGATCACGAATCGAGTGAAATGAGAGAAATCATAAAAATCAAAGTAAACTTAATTACATCTAATATTTATGTATTTAAGCTTCAATAAAATTTTCAAAAAATTTAAAACATTTTTGTTAATTTTATTTAACATTATTGTAAAATATTGTAATATAATAAGAAAAATCCATATAAATACATTAAATATTCATTTTACAGAAATTTCAACTTTAAACAACTATAAAAAAAAAAAATTGAGTATTGAGATTTTCCTAATATTTTGAAGTAACGTTTAGATATATATAATATGTATAATATAACAGTATGCTTCAATAAAATTTTCCAAAAATTTTCAAATTTTTTGACTTTTCTATTTATTTATTTTTTTGTAATAGTATTAGAAATAATAAGAAGAATATTCGTTTGGATTCTAAGATTTTCGTTTAAACTAAAAATATCAACTTTAAACATCTATAAAGAAAAAAGAGACTTGGGGGTTTTTCTAATATTTTGATATCATGTTAAGTAATACGTATGTAAGTAAAACAGTACTTCAGTCAAATTTTCAGACCTTAATGCAGAAAAATACCAATTTTATCAAATAAGTGTATACATAAAAACGAGAATTTTACAAAATATTCAAAGTCCTATATTTTTATAGAAAAATTAACGTAACAGTCCAAAAATTTTACCGCATATATATAGTACTGATTTGAATACCCAATATAATTTTCAAGTCTCTAACTTTAAAATTGCCTGAGTTATCGTTAAATATTTAAATCGAATTTATCGAAATTTCATTTTCCGGAAAAATGCCGTTTTTTGCCATTTATTCGTCGTCTTTTTTATCGCATAGAGTCAATTTTAAGAAATTCAAAAAATGACCTTAATAATGTACCAACTAAAATCATTTTCAGATCGAAATCATATGCTATTTATGAAAATTGGAGCATTATTTCTCGTAGAAAAAGTGTCTACAGACATAGGAAAAATAAAAATATATTAGACAGACCCTTAAGAAAAGGGTAAAAACCCTTGGAATTTTGATTCAAATAAATAAAAATAATATTTAAATAACATGCATATATAAATATTTGATAAACTATTACTATCAAATCACCTCATTTGTGTCTCACTAAATTTTCTTGTCATCTAAAAAAAAAAAATTATATGGTGTGTTACACTCAAATAGTAACAGTAAATATTTCAGCCAAATATCCATAGATCAGAATAGAAATTTTTCTCATTATGATAAGGGTATAACTCTAACAACGCACAGTTAAGGTTATTTGTCAAAAATATTAGCAATTTCTGTGTGCGAATATACAATAAAACTTACATTTTATTTTCAGATGGCATTTTTTAATTAAATTCGAGTAGAACTATTTTTTTTTTTTTTTTAAGCGAGCTAATGATCTATTTTATAATTGGGCTAAATAAAAGAAAAAATTGACGGCAATCACTTGAATTATTATTAGGACGACACTTGTCAATACACCACTTTCAAAATCCATAATAAGACACTTGACCATATTGATTGGGACGATGTTTGAAAAAACTTGATGATATCACAATATTATGTTATACGCCACTTAGTCGGAGTCAATGTGAATATCGCGAAAAATAAATTGCGAAAATCATATAATAGCTAATCGTATATAGCAAATACAAATATCGCAATTATAATATCAGAGCGAATTTCATTTATATTAGGTACCTGTATCAAATTATTATAAGAAATAGTTAATCCTTTCACCCTAAAAAACATTAAATTTGATCTAATTCTGACCTCTGCTAATGTCTACTGGTATCTTTATTAATGATATGTTATTTTGGTACATTAATTAATAGTATTTCTACTATTATTTAGTTTTATTAGTAAAGTAAAGTTTTGTTTTGGTTTGGATCATTAACGATAATTAGCTATATCATTACGAATAAAGCACCTTTAAGCCATACTTTTTGTACTCCACCTTTTTAATAATTATTTTCGGAATTGGTAAACAAATTCGATTATTTATTTACTCAAAACAATATAATTAATAATAATAACATTAATATATTTGATAAAATACAATTAAACTTTTCATCAAAGATTAAAACTTTTAATAAATGAAAATTAAAATTAATGGTTCACCACCGTCGTGTAAAACATGTAAATGTTATGATATCTGTAGTTATCTGTATTATCGCCAACTATTAATAAATGTGTAAATATTATGATAAATATAAAATATGGTAGGAATAAACACTTCTTTTCGGATTAATCCAGAATTGTTCCTAGATATTGATTTCCATTTATTTATGGCGAATTAATATAACAAATTTAGGCACGTCAATTGGTAACGGAGCAAGAGCGTAACCCTGCAGAATAAGTTGACGGCACGGGTTGACGTTCAGCAGAGGGTAGAACAATAGATAAGTCAGACGGGCGACCGAAAAAATAAATATCTTTATTATTAAAATTTTAATACTGAAGAACTTTCTAGGACATCGACGCCAGCGGGCGGCATTCGACGAAGGCAATAACGAAGACAGCGACAGCATTCGACTAGAGCCATGCCGACGATGGTGGCGGTATCCGAAGAGTTACGGAACGTGATAAATTACGTGAGTTACGGCTACACCGACGACGGGTGACGTTCGTCTTCAGCATTAACCGAAAACCGACCACCTCCGTCTGCAACACCATCCGACAACGGCGAAATCCAACTACGATCTCAATCGATACGCAACGAATATTTGTAGTTTAATAGTGTTAAATGGATCATAATGCAATCTATCACACTACCACTTACCAGTAGATACAACAGGACCAGAACTCGAAAAATGACAATTTTGTATTTTGGTATCTAGAAACGATATTGGAAATTAGAAATGATATATGAATATAATTCTGTTTCGGATATATATTTTATAATATTTGGTTACCTATATAGGTGTATGTATGTATAAAAAAATATCTAAATTGCTATAATAATATTATATTAATATGTAATTACATTATTTTGTGGTATTTTAATATTGAATTGTGTTCAGGTCTATTGTCTCAAACACATATGAACGTTACGCAATATAAGTTACAGCAATATTATGCTGGCGACAGCAGTTTATATAACCCAGGGGAAAAAAAAGAAAGAATGCCGCCAATCGGATAATTCATTAATGTTTAGATAATTATAGCACTTTTATTATTTTTATACTATAACGTTATAAATAATTGTTTTAATTTTAATTATGTTCCAAAGAAAATGACATTAATTATTAGCCCACTGCGAAATAATATTTTCCGCTATTAATGAACGAACAGTAAACCGTAGGTACGTCCGCGTAATAATTCCGTACATAGATAAATTATAACGAATGCTGTTTAAAGCAATTTTACAGAACAGTATTAATGTTTAAAGAGTTTTCATTGGACCATCTCATCACAAATACCAAAACTAATAGACGTGTAGGTATTATGGTCATTTTATAAATTTAGGTATAGGTATTATTTTATAGTATTTTCATATTCTATGAATAAAGTTTAACGAATATTTTGTTTAAATCATGAATATTACGAATATTACGATTATAATTTAATCTGTATTAGGTAAAAATTTAACAACAATTTTAACAAATGATGTCAAATACTATAATGTAACTAAACGGTTGATTGGTTTGATGACATAGAATTTTTGTATTATTGAAGTAAATAATAATAATCCATTCATACGAATATATTATAGATTATCGATTTGTATGAACATTTATGATATTGCAATGACAACGTCCATATCATCAGAATATTATTATACAGAATACAGGTGAAATTATATCTTTCGTTTATATAACGTACTTAAATTATTTTATTTTAAATTATGTATTACCTATACGGAAATACGAAACTATTAACGTAAAGGACAGTTTACACACACAAATATTATTTTTAACTATTTATAAAATATAAGATATTTATTCAATTATTATTCAAAATTATTATTCAAAATAATCATAGAAATTAATGAAAGGTAGAGCGTAGAAGTACAATTTTAAACATAATATCATAACGTCGATTATTAGGTAAGTACGTATTACAATATATTATTAAGTCCAAAGCTTGTCCTGGGCCTCGCAAAACTCGGGTCGGCCCTGTGTCTTCAGACATAAAAGAAAGTCATGCATCATGAATTCGCTTCGCTCAAAAACTAAAATAAGTACTTAACTAAAATTAACTATAATTTTTAATTTTCATTTAAATCAAATAAATAAATAAAACCCAATATAATATGTATAGCTAATTAAAATATAAAATGTCTGAATATATATTACAATATTAAATTATATTATTTTTTTCTATTGATTTTTGAATTCACTATTTCATTTATTTTGTAGGAAATGCAAATAATATTTCTCTTACTACTTACTCCTTTTATAATCTCAACAAATATTGTGCCTACTGCCTAGTACCCATTAATTGTCAATGAAATTATTAATTTTTAATTTTTAATAATTCATATTAGAATTCATTATTTCAAATATGCATTGTATTTTCCGTTTCTCTGTAAAATTATGTTTATTATATTCGTGTTGAAATAAAATGTAGTTATACTAGTAATACAAAATTTCGAATAAAAAAAAAATATATATATAATATTATTATATTTATTATTTACATAAATATCAATGTTCAACACATCTTATATAATTAAATAAATTATATTTTTATAAACAATAATCTCTACCCCTAATACATTAAAAATTATTTTTTATTAATTATATTACGTCTTAAACGTTATTTTGATCAAAATTCAAATCGCTATATATTTTATTATTTTAATTAATTAAAAGTACAAAATAAAAATGATTTATTGTATATAAAATGAAATATCTTAAATATTATATTATTAATATTATTAAACATAAAAAAATAAATAAATAATATTTATTACAATAATGATAGTTCTTAAAAATAATGAATAATGAATTATCAGATGTCATATACATACATTTTAAATCTTACTCACAAATTCATCGTCATATTTTAAATAAATAATTAATTTTTATCCAATAACCCTAAGATCAATATATATACATAATAAATATCGTATATAAAATTAGTTATTTACATTTTTTTTTTTCTAATGTGAAATATAAACGAACATAATATTGAAAAAAAAAATTATAAATCAACACATTAATAATCCGATTTCACAATAAGTTATAGATTACAAATACATAATAATAATATTTAAATAACATACACATAGGTATTGATATGTTATTTGCATACAAAGAACTTAAATACACAATAATTATATCGTATACCAATATCGTGTAAAATATCACAGTTAAATATTTATGATTGACTGATTGAGTATCTGGTATGGCTGGAATATTTTGAAAAATATAATACATTAAATATTATATTACTTCAGTTATAATTAGAAAATGTACCAATACAACGAGGCCACGATAAAACATAAGATATTCGCAGAATGATTTGTTGATGAACTATTTCTATCAAATCTCATTCGTGTCTCGTTGAGTTTTCTAGATTCATCTAAAAAAAAAAAAAAAAAAAAAAAAAATTATATATAATATTATATTCTATCGCAATTTAATTCTTTATTTTGTCTAGAATAGGGCTAAGTAAGAAACAAACGTTCCGGAAATCACTTGAATTATTATACGGAGGACACTTGTCGATATACCACTCTCGAATCCCTAATAAGCCATTTGACCTTATTGATTGGGACACTGTTTGAAAAAAACTTGATAATGTAATATTAAGCTATGCGCCACCTAGTGGAGTATAATCGTGATTGTCACCTTTTAATTATAATATAATATTAAAAAATTCCTACAATTTAACATGTCGTTCTCCGGCATATTTTAATTTTAATATAATACTCGTATTATAGTAATCGATGAGTTTATGGATATTTGTTTAGTAATATTTATTGGAAATTGATCGTATACATCGTTTAAGTAAATAAATACGATTGACGAATATAAATATTTTAATTTATCATATTTTTAACTTCTTAACAGTATGTCAGTACCACAATGGTTACAGTAACCGTGTAGTCATATTTAGAAAAAAATCCAAAATTTCTTCTTATTAATGTATATAATTTAATTAAATATTATCCAAAAACAATTATTACGTTCATAGTTTAGTATTGAGTTTAATAAACATAAAATTATTTTTTTTCTCTATACACAACATTTATTAGACAATTTTAAGAGAGTATTATTAATTTTATTTTTTTATATTCCATAATTTATTTATTATTTATGAATATTTAATTTATTTTTTAAGTTCAACATTAAAAATACCACCATTAATAATTATTAAAAAAAATTAACCTAACCTCGTATTATCAGCGAATTTCATTAAACATACGTGATATTTTAGAATTAATTAATTAAAAAATCTTAAAATATGTTAATTATTTTTTTATTTTTTTACGCTTCACACATATATAATAATATATTATAAATTTATAATAACTTCATAAGCATAAATGCTATAAAAAATAAATATATAAAATCTACTAAAATAAAATTTAAAAAATTAATAATTATTTTATAATATTACGTTATAATGACTCCGATTATACATTTTTTTTCTTTACCTATTTCAAACATCAAAGTGCAATGTATAACGCTCCATAATAAAATTTCGATACTAAAACATAAATATATTTTTAAAACTGAAACTTGAAAAAGAAAATGATAATCAACTCTTGTGTAATTATATATTAATATATTTTACAATAAAATTTGTACTTATACACTACTACTACTGTACTATTAACTTGTCTCATTAGTTGAACATTGTTGATATGTAAAATTCGAAAATAGATAAAGATATGATCCAACATTATTATTGGAAATATTCTATAAAATGATAACTCATTTCTACCTATATATTATTATATGAAACGTAAAAGTATATTAAAAATAAAACTAATGTCAAATAAATCTCTTATGATATTAAAAAATTAATAACATTATAATATTAACGAATGCTTTTTTATGTGATTTATGCTAACAAAAACATAACTTTAGATCGGGAAAAAATCCAAAATAATATTTCTATATAGTATTTAAAATTTTAGAGTATTTTTATATGCTTGTATCCATTAAATCATTAAGTTATTATTTTCAGTTGATACTTGATATAATATGATAAAAAACAAAACTCATGATTTTATATCTCTATTTTCTCCAATATTCTAACAACATAGTTTAAAATTAATGGGTCGAACATAATTTTGGATATCTCGATTTAAGCTTAGTTAACCAAATGATGGACGGTTTGTGTAATTGTGAACAGCTCACTTCGGAGACCAGACGCCACTACACGCAAAAAAACACACGACTATAATACCAGGAAATCAAACTCAGACTTCGTGCTCGGACTTCCCTTTTGGTTAACAGAACAATTGTTTATAATTATTAAGTATAAATTAAAAAAATAAAACTAATTATATATTTATATAAAAAAAAGTAATTAGGTTAAGAAATAGTTAAATTAATTCGTCAATAATTTTAGCTATGTTGAGCTTATATCAATAAAATAATTATTATTCAAGAATTTTTTTCAAAAAAAAATAAAAATATAATTATATCTACAGGACACAGGTGCCTACATGAAATTATTATAATTAATTTACGGAATTAAATTTAACTCAAAATGAATAGATATATATAGATCGTACTCGTTATGATACTATCAAAATATTAAATAATAAATATGTATACCTACATAGAAAATTTAAATATTGCTGAGTATAATTTTTTTTATTTTATTTTTTTACAGAAGAATAATAGTTGTAATTTCATCAATTTATTAAGGGCTCTCCACACGCATTATAATCGGTTAAGCTTCGTCTTCGTCAGTTCTTCGAATCTTTTTCCGCACCACCATTGTTATTAAATTGCCACATGCCTTTTTTCCTACGCGTCGTCGTTTATCTTGCTTTCGCGGTTTTTTTTTTTTTTTAACATCAACATAACAAATTGTATTTTTCGATATAATTTTTTTTTTTTTTTTTTAATATTATTCTTTTAATAGCTTAGACCCGTTTATTCGGTTTCTAACCGTATTAGGAATAAATTTGTAATCTATCCACTTGTGCGTAACGTAATAACTCATAAAAATTTAGTCTAACCTGGGTATAATTGTGAACCATATTATTCGACCGAAACACGTAATATAAAGAAAAATACAGATACGTACTTATTATAATTTCAAAATAACAGAAAACACAAGTCAACTGGTATTGCTGTGTACGGTTTATACGATATTATTATTACGTTTATTATAAAACGAGCAATATTATTTTTCAAAACTTTATTCGATGAAATAACTATATAAACGTACACGTACTCGTATTATACATATTACATACACAATACACATACGTATATTAGGTTATCGTGATGTGTGGCGAACGAGGAAATAAATCTAAACGGTTTACAATGAATACGAATATTTTAATTTGGTTACATATTTTATATATTTACAATCGATATTTCAAATTTCACTTAAAACGTGTAAAATTCGAACGCGACGTACTACACAATTATATACGTAACACAAATATTTACACGCATAAAATGTTCATTTTTACAAGCACACATAATGAACGAAATTAATTACAAACAAGAAAACACGTACTTAATACAAAATACAAACTATTTAAAATATTAGTAATAATAATAATAATAAAAAAAAAAATTAAGTTTAATGACATCGCAGCTTAATTAATATACAAAATACAATATATTATTATGTAACAACGACGTGTAAAATATTCAGTCTCTTGAAGAAAGTAACACCCAACACTGAACTCGTACATTCAAAGTTTGGAATAAATACCGAAGGCTAATATTATTTTATAACCTTTTTAGAATCCTAGTAACGATTATTACTTTTTTTTTTATTATCTTTTTCTTTTTTTTTTTTATGTCCGAATATGTTTTGTATTCGTATTCGATTTTACACTCGGCGGCATAAAACAAAATATCCGATACAAAATAATTTCAGTCGGTGTCGATTATTTTCGGTCGGTCCTGCAGTTGTGTTTGGCACTTGGACGTATTCAACATATTCACAAAACAAATAACAATAAATCGATCCGATCGGCACTATATAAAAATATACGTTATTACATCTTCGATACGCTTCTATGATGATGGCCACTACTTTCTTCTGTTAACATATAATAATATCATCCAATATCAAACGATTAAAATTTGTCGGTAGATTTAATAAAAATAAAAATAAAAAATAAAAATTATAGATATTTAATTAATTTCTAACCAGCCGCATGCCAATAATCCATAAACGCGAGCGAATCGTTCGGCACCAAATACAATTTGTTTACACAGCTATATATATGCAATATAAAAATGTACACAATAAGTCTAAATAAGAAAAAAATACAAAAACTTCTATTCGTTGAAAAATTTAATTAAAAAAAAAAAAAAAGCGTATCAAACTACTCATACTCGTATATACAGGATACAGCAGAACATTGTTATCATATATTATATTATATAAATTATATAAAAACAATGTAATGTAAAATTGGTATTTTTTTTTTTTTTTTTTTTTTGCAATATTAATGTAAGATATAAAAAATTTAAAATAACCAATAAATCGTTAATCAAACGATACGTATCACATACGAACGCATGCACTTATTGTTTTTTATACCATCGAATATTACGCTTTGTCGTTACGTTAAGGTTAACATCACCAAATTATTATTATTATCATTATTAGTTTTTTCGGGAAAATAAAATGCAAACATTACGGCATGCGTATCGTATACACTAACATAAAATTACGTGATTATTGTCTATAATATATTATATATACAAATAAAATAAGCGAAACTAAGAAAATAATTAAATCAAAAAAAAAAATACGAACGCAGCGTTCGAATATCGTATCATTATGATTATATTACAATATTACTTAATATCTATATTATAATATATAAATTATAAGTAACGTAGTCGTCGTCGATAATAAAATTTTTACATTTTTTTTTTTTGTCTAAGTACGTGCTATCGTATATTAAAAATGTGATGCACTCGAAATATTAAAAAAAAAATTATTATTATTCATGCATCGAATAACCTTACACGTATTAATTAAAATATCGTATAGTTATAATGTTTTTTTTTTTTTTTTTTTTTACATCATTATTATTGCTACGGTGCAGTGCAACTATTCACCGTCGTGCGTATTTTTGTACGAGTGCATATTTAAAATCTAATAAAACAACCACTACACCCTTTGATGAACATTGGATGGAAAAGCAAACAGTATAAAAGCATATCATAATGTGATATGTCATATAATTACTATAGACAGGTGAAAGTACCTTTAAAAAAATACTGATTATTTAAGTATGATATTATAATATCATCGAGTGTTCCGTAATAAACATTTTAAATTGAACAAAAATAGAATATAATATAAAGTTGCATGTAAATATGCGATAAACCGAATTTATTTTATTTTTATCATAATTTACTCGTATATTTTTTTATGTAACGAACTTTTATAACTCGACATTACCAAATATTACAGTACAGACAAGCAATCGAAACCCGTAGGTTAATTGTTATATCAAATAATGTCATTACCTGCGTCCAACATTAGATCTCCAACGTCTGTATTTTGATTACCGTCACGATCCCGTCGTACTTCCAACCACGTTGGTTTCAATACGCTGGATGCTGCTGTTACTTCTTGATGATGGCCTTTGTTCTCAGCTCTACAACCGAACCACCAATAACCAGCGTTCCTTGGGAACGGTGGATCTGCAACGTCCACCTGGAAGAACAAAAAAAATAATATTGTATATGATATAATGATTCAACATCTAAATCCAAATCTAAATAACTACTGTTAAAATTATATAATATAAAATAAATAATTATTAAATTAACGATACTAACTGCAAACGTCCTGTCGTTGAATCTGTAGTAATTCTCATCTTTGAAAAAATATGTATAACCGTTCGTATAATGCAAAGCTGCATCCAAGTTATTCGGTATGCCATCCCAGTTACTGATTGGTTTTGGGTACGAACTCATCACAGGAGGTTTTTGCGTTGGATCGAATTTCCAGAATTTCGTTCCTAAACGATAAAAATATTATTTTCTTAATACGTACTATACACATTATTCGTGAATATAATAATAATTATAATCGCGAAATGTTCAAATAATATAATAATATTGTAATAACGTTCGACGTTCAATATAATAGTTCAGTATAATGACGCATCACGGGAATTGGTTAAAAAATCTAATCTCAATTTTGTATATTCATTCGAATTATCGTATTTTTTTTAAATTAAATAATATTATCAATTGAATAAAATGTGATTATTTGGCATATCGATGTATGTAATATTATGTAGATGTGACTATTGTGACTAACTACGTAATCTGCTATATAATATTACCTTTGAAAAAGTATATTTTTCCATTTCCACTCCAGACAAGCGCTGCGTCAACATTATCGGGAATACCGGCGAAACCTTCGGATATTTCTTTCGGATATCCGTCATCCATTGTCGTCCCGGTGTACTTCCAATACTTTGTACCTTTAAAGAAGTAAGTTTTTCCGTTCTTGTACGTAAACGCGGCATCTATGTTTCCAGGGAGGCCGGACCATGTTCCGGAAATGGGTTTTGGAAATCCTTGAGCGAGTCCGTCGACAGTTAGTTTCCAATAATAATCGCCTATCGAAGAAAAAAAAAATGTAATTATTCGAAATCATACGATTCTTATTGAAATCATCGCACCTTTAAATACAAATGTTTCTCCCGCTTCCGAGTTGAACAATGCGTTCACTTTAGTGTCTGTGCACAATTCCGCATCACTGCCTTCTGTACCGGGTGGCTCTTGCGTTGTTGTCTTTTTACCAGAACCTTGGCCGTTGCTATCGTCGTCTGGACCGTCTTCTGAACTATTAGAACCGTACAGGGCCTGAAATAACGATTCAAAATAAATTTACGACGATTAACACATAATAAAAATAATAATCAAATTTCACCTGGATGGCTTCTACGTCGTCACTATCTAAACTAAACGACGGATCATAGCCTCTATAAAACGGTGCCATTAATGCAGATCGAACATCCGAGTGAGATAATCCTAACGAGTGGCCAAATTCGTGAGCGGCTACTTGGAACAAATTTGTACCTAAAAAAAAAATAAATAAATCCAAAATAAATAGGTTTATTAAATTTGTAAATTATTGATTTTTAGATAAATTAAATTATATCTCAGGAAATGTTTAATGTAATTCTACACATTGGATAATTTTAGGGGTTCAATCCGTTCTAGAAACCTTCTTCATTGTCATTCATATTTTATAATGAATAAAAATTTAAAACATATTTTACGATTCTAAATAGCAATATTATATAGTTTAGTATGTTTATATTTCTATTATGCAAAAGCGGTTTCAGAATATAATAAGAAATAAATAATATATTTTGATAGGTACCTATTTTATTCCTTATTTTATTCTGATAATATTTAAATTTCAAAATATTTATTTCACGTTTAATTATCTCTAAAAAAATTATTTTTCAAATTATTTAAATGCGTATTGTATGATTTTATTTTTAATTTTAGCTATTAAAAGTTTTCAAGAATAATATCCATCAAAAGTAATTTCTAAAAGCTTTCAACACTTTTTAAAGTTGTTTAGTTAAAATAAAAGCTTTCAAAAATAATATGTTGAAATAAAAATTTAGATCTTGAGTGAAACCAAAAAATAATTCGTTTTATATAATACATATTATTATATTTATATATAAAACTAATATTATTTATATCCGTTTTTAGGAATGGTAAAAACACTTAAGGCATTATATACAACTCTATATCGAAACTGATTGAATTTCGAATAAAATAACAAATAGTATTTTAAATTTTTTTATAATAATATGAAAAAACAACATTAATTTATATTAACTGAAAAACATTATTTTAATTTTAATAATAAAAACATTACTTAAAATTTAAATAATTAAAATGTATATTTATCTAATTCCTTTTTATACTCTATACTCATATTATCACAGTTAAGTTAAATTTTAAATATATCAATTCTTAATAGTATTGTATTTTTTCTATCAGGACGCGTTTAAAACAATAATTATTATAATGAAATTATAAATGTTACCCTTAAATGAACCAATTGACCATTTTTCTGAATCGTCGAAATGAGCGTCACCTCCGTAAACCGGGAAGAAAGCATGAGCAAGTGTGCCACCAGGTCCATCGAATGGATCCCCATCCCCGTGTTCACCTTTTTCAAATCTAATTTCTATGTGCACCTAAATATAAAATCCCGTACTTAATTAAAAGTAATGTACAAATTATTACATTTTATGTTCACAATCCTATCATACAGATCTGCTTTATATAGGTAAAATAATAAAATAACATCTAATTAATGACACGCTATGAGATTGATTTTTATATATTATTACAAACTTACTTGTCCAGATTTTTTATGCGTGAATGTCAACGGTGTAACATCAGACCATACGTTGAACGCCCTTCGGACTTCCTCGTCCGTTTCCGATTTACCAATCTGTTTTGGATACTTAGATATTTTATACGTCAAGTCTTTCACTCGCCACCTGCTACCTATAATTATTATTAATATTACGTTATTATGTCAACATAAATTATAAATTTATATAACACTGGAATAATTTTTCGCGTGACAAATATAATATTGCATTCGTCTCGTTTCCTCGATTCTCAATAATATATAACTCAGTTATAATATCGGGATTTCAATAAAATATATATTTTATTATATTATTTTATTATTATTGTATACCGCGACGTAAAACGTTTATAAAACAACAAATTATTATTTACTAGTATTATCAAATCACGTATATATATGTATAGAAAGAAATACAGAAAATGTGACGGATTTTTCATGGAAATTAGTTTCATTTCAATACCTGTACAAGCGTAAAAATGTTTGCTATTATTTAAATTATGTTTTTTTTTTTTTTTTTTTTTTTAACTTATTTACAAAATTCAATTGGTCACACTTAATACGGCATTATATTCACGATCTATATGCGCATATCTTGTACTTGGCTTGTATCGGTACGATAACAAGATATATCGTAGTTTCGTGACGAAACATAATATGTCATTTAACGTATAATTATTTATACACTACACGTTGTAATCGTCACAATAGTAATATTATTGTGATAAGTGGCTAAAATATTGTAAATTGGGATTTTAATAATAATTAATATCGTACTTGACAAATAAAAAAAAAAAAAAAAAAAATGTTTAAAAAATATGTAAAAAAATTTATATTTAACATAATCGTCCAATTTACCATCGTCGTATATAATAAATA
This sequence comes from Tetraneura akinire, assembly GCA_021307375.1. Taxonomy (NCBI): domain Eukaryota; kingdom Metazoa; phylum Arthropoda; class Insecta; order Hemiptera; family Aphididae; genus Tetraneura; species Tetraneura akinire. Next base: position 2,006,327 of record JAIUCT010000017.1, on the reverse strand, counting down.
ATATCGTTATTATATCGTATACAAATATACGATTGATGAATTTATAATCATTTTAATTGACTACCAAATTCAAATTTTGTATTACAAATGTATTATAATATATTAAATAATACAAATTTTAATTCAACAAAATATTGACCGATTATTTTATAATTATCGTGAATTATAGCGTTTTATAACTCTATACGTCTATACCAACACAATATAATATAGATATAAATAAACAATTTAAAAAACATTTTCATACAAATTAAAAAAAAAAAAACCTAACTCATGGTCATCGTAATAACAATAAAATATAGTTTATAAGAGACATATAGGAAGAGTTACGAGAACAATATGCCAGAGCAGAACGTGAAATGGATATTTTATTGTTCGGGTTTTGACCAGAGGCTACTCCTCTACAATAATGACGATAATGTTTGATCAGACCGGATGCCGTTCTACCATTGGAATATTCGACGGAGAAGGGCAAAATTAAAAAAATATAAAACCGTATTATAACGTAAACACAATAAATGAAAAACCGTAGCATTTTAACATTTCAACGTGAGTACCTACTACTCGTATAGTCGTATATAATAATTTAATTTACAAAAATAATGGCGCGCGAGTCCGCAGAATATACGCGGGCAACCGTAACTTTACAGGAGATTTGCCAAAATCGACTACTCGCGTATAAAACAATATTAGACGTGTATACGAATATAATACATGGCTATCATACGTTTATAATCATAATATTAGTATGCCTATTTATTACGTTATATAATAATTTCCTGATAAGAATGCAGGTTATATTATGATATGGAGAGAAGAAAATTCAATATATCGTATAATCTCGCTAAAACATTTTTATTAAATCAAGAATCAGACAAAATCACAAAAATCACCCAGTTCCTATTGGAAATCCACCTCATTATTCTCGTGTAAAAACTAAAAATGTTAATAAATTAAGTACCTAACCAAATATTTGTATACATGTAAAAATTTATGTAAATCTCTATGTATTAATTTTATGTAAATTTTAACTCCAATAGCCATAAGTTGCCGCGGACTATACCTCAATAAAAAAAAAAAAAAAAATCGATAATAACCCGATGAGTATATTACAATAATATTATATTATACGGTAAAGTCGAATAACAACAACAGTTAATGTCAGACATACGTATTTGAGGGACGAATGAATATAATATTATATTTATCTGTACAGGATGTCTATCAAATATATAATTACTAATTATTATTGTAATAACACTATGAACTTTTTAATTCAGTTTTTTTTTAAATTTATATCTATTATCTAGTTGGATTTCAAGTTTCAACGGACTATAATAATATTAATTTTTATTCATCTCGTAAAAAAAAATTTTCGTTTTTAAGTTATACATAAAAATTGAAGATGGCCAAATTAAAGTGTATATTTTAATAAAAAATTTAATAGATCTATTTTCTAGTAATTTTTTTTCTTTTCATTTAATTTTAAAATCATATATATTAATATAACTATTAAATCGTTTATTGTATAATAATTATTTAAATTTAAACTATTAAATCGTGGAATGCAATTACGCAAAATGTATTTAATTAATTAGATATACGTTTTGATAATATTAATCGACGAGCCTCGTGCAATTTACCATAAATCAACATTTATTATTTATGTTTTTTTTTTGCAGCTATATATTATTTTTTTTTACATTTTTAAAAACATTATTAAAACATTAAATTAATATAATAAATTGCATAAGATATATATTTTTTAATTAAACGAAAATTGTTTACAAACACTGTGATCTCGATGAAACTAAATCTAGTCGAATCGTTAAAATTTTGACAAAAATATTATTTTTATTTTTTAAAATGGCCATTTTCACATTACGAAACAAATATTTTGTATTTATTTATTTTTTTATTATTCGACATCTTTACTTGGGAAAAGTATTAAAAATAATAATTACTTATATATGACCGTATTATATATTGTCTGATTAATGAATTTTGAGGAAAAAACCGAATAAAAAAAAAATTCTTAATTTATAAATTTTATATATTTATTAAATTTTATATCTGGGACACCCTATATATATATATATATATATATATATATACATATACAGACGATATTACAGACGAGTATATAAATAAATATAAGAAAAAGCAATATTGCGTTGTTTCTTCTAGCAATAATATTTATATGTATACAATACAAGTGACTGTGCACGTCTTTTGTCTGCCGGACTGACAAGACAAGTGGAAAATTGGTCGCATTGAACTTGACAAAACAGCATAAAAGAGATTTAACGCATTTTTAAAATAACAGAAAAAAAAAAATGGTCCGATACGTTGAAATTTTCTAACTTGTGTGTGTGTGTCTGTACACCTCATGCCCATATAAATATACGTCGGCTGTGTAGAGGGGAGTTATTCTTATTCTTGCCGTCGCGATAAAAATATTACTACGCACGTTTTTTTTTATATATATATTATAATAACATAATAATAATATTATTACGACCTATGACTAAGTACAATTTATTTATTTTCCTATTATAAAAATAACATGCGGAAATTTCTGTACAATAATGTATAACATATGATGTCATCGAAACGATATTTTTTCAATCGGCGCAGTTTCACGTCAAAATAATAGACACGCGGGCAGAACACGCATATTATGATGGAACTCATGCGGAATACCTGTTGCAAAACGCGCATGGTTATAGGTGACATTCGCGCAAAAATCGAATTATTGTTATAAATGTCGAACACAAAAGCAACATACTTATAATTTCGAATTATATTTTTATCCGGTCGCAATTTTTTTTTTTAGATTTTATGTAATACGAGTTTCCAAATAATAAAAACATTATACCTACCTACGAATACACGTACACGTACAGACGAAAAACATAACAATAATAATAATAATAATAATAATAATAATAATTTAATAATTATTTTAATAATTATTATTATTATTATTATTATTATTATTATTATTATTATTATTATTATTATTATTATTATTATTA
>JAIUCT010000017.1:1981250-2003279 GCA_021307375.1 Tetraneura akinire | reverse complement strand
TATTATTATTATTATTATTATTATTATTATTATTATTATTATTATTAACTATATCGCCTCTGTATATAATATAAATATTACAAATATAAAATGCTCAAATTTTGTTTTTAAACCACATTTATATATTTTTATCTGTCGTCATTATACAGTCTTTTACATAACCAATATGTATCTATATTTCAAATTTTTTTTTAATTTTTTAATTTTTTTTTAAATTACATAATTATATTATTTATTTGTATACATATTATATCACAAGCTGTATATAGTATATTATATTCAACTCGGCACACATAATAAATACAATAAATTATTATATACGTATATTTAAATTGTTGTAAAAATTATAAATTCATATTAAATACGTTGAAATTACAAACCTAAAGCATATTGTAAGCTTATGTAAAATTAATTTATATTTCATCTTAATGTATAATACAATATTTATTATAATATTGTAATGTAGGTAAATAACACAAACTATGATAAGGTTTATACCTTTGTAATAAATAATAAGCTTCTAAACATTTTATGTAGGTTCATAAAAATTACTTCATTAAAATTATAAAAATTACTACGTATACATTTCTCTATTAATTAATATTTTCATAGACATTGAGTGTCAAAATTAGTTAATTTTATCCAAATTCATATAGAATATATTATTATAGTAATTATTTTTGACAGTTCAATATCGTTGAATAATTCCCAAATTGGATTCCCACAGCACGTTTAAAATGTTATTAGTAACACTAGTAATTATTATTGTTTCTAAAAACTAATATAGAATAATATATTTTCATTTACCTTGTAAAGCGTATCTCCTGGATCTGGAATCTGTGGCAAATCCAACTTTATCTCTGACACCACATCTAGGCATGCTCATAAAGTGCAGAGTATCGTCATCCAAGTGACCTTAAAAACGTAAACAATATCGTAGATTTTAATGATGAAAATAAAAAATATACGCTGTTATATGCTAAATATACGCTTGAATAACATAAATAAATATCATATTATTCCACTGTCCGAAAAAAACCCCCTTTACGACTATTACGTTGCTCCATGAGTGTACTTAGGTACAATTATATTATAGATTGACGAATAAAGTAATTTTTTAAAAAAAAATTTTTAATTAAATTATTTATAAAAAAAATTTTTTTACTGATAAATAATACATAAATATTAAATAACATTATACGAGTATTATATACACGTTGGAAAATACGAACGTTTATATTTTAATAGTTTCTTGCATGGAGGCTCGCACACGGATTAATCTTCTGCACGAAATAACATTAGGATTTTATATTGGATATTATATTAAACACTCAGTGCACACATAATATAATATAATATATAATGTTCATTCAATAAAATAAAATAATCTACTGTGGCATCGAAAATACTTTATTTTATAGCGTATATTATTCGTATCGTTTATGAAGAATAAAAAAAGTATACCTATGCAATTTTAAAATAATTAAAAAAAAAAAAAAAATATTAAAATACAATTTTATATTAAAATTAATAATTTAATTAAATTTTGAAATGTAATATTATTACATACGATTAATATTTTATGAAACCGTACTTTTAAATACATTTTCTTTCGATTTAATTATATTACGTATTTAAATATTAGAAAATAAACACGTGGTAATATTAGTCCGGTATGAACGTAATATTTTATTTTTTGACCGAAGTGAATTTTTACTGTATTTTTACATACGCGTACAATAATATAGTACAAATTATATCGTATAACGTATATTATGATGACTCATTTGGAAATTGAAATATTATTGAAACCCTCGTGACTCAAAAACATTAAAATATTAAATAATTATGTTAAATGCAATATAATTTATACATACATATTTATATATATATAATATATAAATAAATATACGTAAAACTTGCCAAACGTGTTACCTATGTTCGGTTTGACCGAGATTTATTTTCAAGGTTTACCGGAAAAATTGTTTTCTTTTCCTTTTTGTTTATATGAATATATCTATTAAAAAAAAACATAGAATATTATATTATAGACGATTAATACCATGACAGCGGTATGTTAAAGAAGGTCATTAATCTCTTTGCCCTTGAATCGTGATATGAATCATTAAATGGTCTCTTTTCGATATGCATGTATTAATATTTCTTTCCTATATCGTTTTTGTTAAATATTATATATTTTCTTAATATATAATATAATTGCAAATTTTATTATATCGACGATTTAACTTACAGATTTAAACGTACAGTTTTTTAAAGTTCATTAACATCGGTTAATGATAAGTGATTCTCTTTAAGGACAGTCGGATGACTCACGCGTAACTCATGAATATTATACTCACCGGTGAGATTTAGACCAGCGAATGACTGAAACTCCATCAACGCTTTAGCCATCGTTTCCTCGGACATGATATGACCGGAATTCGGATTTTTCATCGAAGGACTCAAGTACCCGTATTGCGATAAATACATCTGAAAAATAATTTTTATATACAATGAAATCTAAATTTCATTTCATTTTTCTTCAGTCTCATTACCTACGATTTTATGCTATAATGAACAATATAAAAAAATTAAAAAAATTGTAAAATCACAATTTTTTTTATATTTAATATTATTATATCGAAAAATAACATTAGTCCTCTTGTACATATATATCCAATATGAACGTTAAAATTAAATTAAGAATATGAATAACAACGTTAAACACACATTTCGGGTTGTACACAAATTTATTTTTCTATACTTTAACATATAAATTAAAAATATAAGTTATAATATTTCTAATTTATAGTATAAAATTATAATTATAATTATAATAATTTATAACTTTATATGGAATAACTTAAATAATTTTTAAACGTGCAAATGTAATAATCGATTTAATTCCATATAATGAATCTCACTCGTTATACCGTCGTGTAATTTTCAAAATTTTAAACGTATTATTAATAAAACAACCAAAAACTTGAACTTTGATGATTTCACTAGGTTTGACGGAATTCTGTCTGTCGATTTAAAATTTTTATTATATAATATTTTAAATAATCTTCATAAATTAAATAATCGGTTCATATTAAACGAAATGAAACGCGTGTACATAGAAATCACAAGAATATAATATGACGCATTTTTATGGGGAAAAAACAAATATCGACTGACGTTTATTGCAATATGGTTAATGCAATATTCGATAAATTAACCGCGAAAACCGAAAAATGATTTCGGCCATCGTTTCACGTCATATTTTCAATATTACAATACAATATTGTATGTTATGTAAGTATGTTATATTGTATGTTATGTAAGTATAAGAGATACTGACCATAGCTTGTGCGTCCGTTTGAACTGCGGCTGCGTGTTCTACCGTACAAAACGTGACCAGCGTCAAACCGAAAACGACAACAAAACTCGCGGTCATCGTGATTTCGACACGAACTATTTATATAACGGACTCTTAAAATTCGCACGTTAATATTATTTCGATCGGTCGATTATTATTTGCGTGCAGACGACAAATCGTGTGTGAATCGGGTGCTTATTGATAATACGATACTATACGATATTACTATTATTTATATTATCAATAATAATAATAATAATAATAATGTAAAAATATACTAGAAAAAAACAGCGTCGAAGAGATCAAAAAAAGAAACCAAATCAAATCAAAAATAAATCACGGCAAATGAGCGCGTGCTAATTTTCGTAACGAACACTACGACACGTTTGTTAAAAAAAAACGACAAATCCCGAGCACGCGAAGCTCGTCACGACGACTCTGCAACCGATTCGCATGGTCCGCCGCCTGTTATATATATCGCAGCGGTCTCTCCCACACCGTTCCGAAAATGTTTCGAACACGCGGTCCGCGTGATCGGTACATTGGCATACCCGCTAAACGTTTTCCTGTGGCCATTTTTTTTTTTTTTTTTTTTACTCATTATTTTTCTCTCGTTCCCTCCGCCATCCCCACCAAACACACTCGCACGTGCGTATATACTGCGGTATTATAATTATTATTATACCTTATAATATAATATATAAATTATTATAACCTTAAACCAGGTTCGATCCCGTAGGTATTAGGTTAGGCTTCTCGGAAATACCGAAAAATATCAAGTCTGCAATTAGTTATTACCATAATATTATGATACGTATATGTTGTATAATATATTATTAACGATATATTACATTAATATATCGTGATCACTGATCGCCATCTTCGAGATCAGTTGTATAATGATGCGTTGGGTCAAAAACGGCGTGGAGAAAATGATTTTTTGAGGGTTCAAACCGTACTCAAATCAGAGCTGACTTTTATAATATTATGTTCTCGACTCGTCTATCCGTATGACCTATTGGAATTATAGTAAAATTAAATTTGGTACATTTAAACATCACCGTTTTACATTTTATAGATTACTAAATATAATTATTTTTAATGTTCATTCCGAGTTGTACTTATGTTTATAAAATAAAATCTTAGGCACTCCCTCCATTGATTTATAAAACATGGATTTATTTGAATCATAGTATATCTGATACAGTATATAATAATATTGTACTTAAATATCACGCATTACCAAATATTAGATTTTTACAGATTTTCGACAAATAGGACAATATAAAGACTAATGCTATTTCAAGTTTTTAACATTAATTTTTATTATCAACGACAACAATAATATTTAAATCTTGGCTTCGACGTTATGTTATTAATATTTATCGCATTATATTGATAAGCTCTATCAAACCGTCTTTTTTTTAAAAAAAAAAAAATATGTATATAAGTACAACTGACGTACTGTAATTTTTGTATGAACGTACTTTAGAGTTTACGCGATCGACCGAAAAAGAAAGGCGAGAGAGCATTGGAGTTGGTCTCCCGAAATATACGCACCAAACGTCTAATCTAAGACATTAGACTGTAAATTTTAAATTAAGAAATGATTTGCGAATTTCAATCAACTATTGTCAATTATCAGAATATATTTGTGACGATTTGTATTGCCAACAACAAACTGTAATTATCACCAAATTCCATAGGTGATTGTATACGTCTTAATTTATATACCTGACTAATTATACCAAAATTATTGACCCGATTAATGATAGAAGGTTAATGATTCATTAATACTTTATGTTATTGTTTTTTTTTTCAATCATAGACGTATGATCTCTGTTACTTTAAATTTATGCGTGTCATTAAATTACGTAGGTACATGGATTGTAAAAATTTTAAACATTTAAAAGAATATTGTTAGGTACCAGAAACAGTGACGGTATTACGTACTATGATATATTGTAATTAAATGAAAAATTTAATAGGTTAGGTTAGGCAGATTTTAAGGTTCAAATGTACATGATATTATGTTATTTTTTTATACTTAGTAATCAATATGTATTTTCATATTATGATAATTTAACCATTAATTTTTATATTGATAAACTTTATGATACTATACTTTAACTATCATAATAATTAATTTACGAATAAAATTAATAATAATAATCTTATTTTATATTATAATATATATACGATTATACAATATATTTTATACTTTAATTATGAATTATACTTTTAAAATAATAATAATTCAATAATCTCATCATATTTTTATCAGATTTTTAAATTCAGTCAAATACCATTATAACTTTTACTTTATAAAATAAATATAATATAGTTATAGATAACGAACTAATAAGAGATAAACTTCGGTTGAATTATATTTATTACTAGGTACCTAAAAATAATAATAATTAGTATGTTATAAATATATTTATTTTTTATTTTATTTTTTACTTTCAGTACAATATATAATATATTTTAATATAAATTGCAATATTTAAAAATTATATTATTAGTTCCTACCGCTATAAATATCACACAAATACCTTTAATTCAATTTAATTGAACGAATATTATTTAAAAGTTATTAATTACAAAAATATGATACGACTTAATGCGATGAAACCAAAGCCAAACATTATTATAGGTTATAATATAGGTTAATATAGACCTATAAACTTAGAATAACAATTATTTTACATCTATAATTAAAATATATTAAGAAAAACTTATCTAAATATAATTTTAATGTGTGATTCCGTAATAAAAATAAATGTCATAATCCTATAAATTTACTAAAGAAAATAAATCGTTATAAAAAATATAAGTAATCCATGATCGTTATTCAATTCATTCAGAAGTGTTACAATAACTGATATCATTAAATAAAATTTCTATATTATATTATTATTTATTAACCATAAAAATAGAATGAAAATTTATTTATCATCTGATACATTATGTATATGCATTATACCTATATAATTATATTATCACAATTTATACGATCATCTAATGATTCTAATGTATATTCGCGATATATTTGTATAAACATTTTGTAATTGGCTCCCATATAAGGATTTTTTTTTATTCAAATAATTATTCAAGATCAGTAAAATTATTTTCAAGGGCATAAAATATGTAAAATGTAATCTTAAATAGTGTAATTAATAGACAATAATTTTATAGTGACGTCTCCATAATAGTATCGAATCGTTTGATAAATATTAAATTGCATGTGCAGACTCATAAATATATTTAAATTTTTCTTTAAATAAAATATCTACATCATATTTCAAACATCAAAGCATATGCCTAAGCAAGATTATTGAATATTGTCTATGCAAATTACGTTTTTTTCCTTATTTTTTTTTTTTTTTTTTTTTTTTTTAATCTAACCTAACAACTGGCGGTTTAAACCCGATTTGTAAACATCATCCGTAAGCGGATAATTGATTCTACATAAGTAACTAAAATATCACTTTTAAATTCTCTTTATTAATAAATTATAATTAAATAATATTATTTTATTTCAATTAATTTTAGATTCAGAGCGAAGCAAGAAATGTATTGGTTTTACAATGATAGGTCTTTTTCTTTTTTTTCTTTTATGTCTGAAGACACTTTTACTACACGAAATAATGCTCCGATTTTTACGAATAACATATATTTCCGGTTGAAAAGTGGATGTAGTTGGTACTTTATTTAGGTCATTTTCGCCAAAAAATGACGAAAAAACGGCATTTTTCACGATAACTCGGACCATTTTCAAGTTGGAGACTTAAAAATTTTATAGGATGTTCATTTATGTACTATATGGTCCCTATATCCTATATGTGTGATAAAATTTTGCGTTTTAAATATTTAACAAAAAAATGTCAAAATTTTAATCAATACCTACTTCCTGACTGAATTTCGCTCAGAATGGTTTTTTCGAATGCAATGATTTATCATTGCATTCAAATTCTAATTAAAATTAAACACTATGATTTCACTCCTGCGTCCTGCGGCAGGAGTATCAGCTCTTCCTTTTGATATGACTATTTCTTTTATTATATAGAAACTACCTATCTGTAATAATCACAACAGTTTTTCCTCTTCTGGTATTCAAAAACCTATATAGATTTTTTCGAATTTTTTTTATCGATTATAAATAGTTAATCAGCAACTACTGTAAACATTGACTTTTCTAATATCGGTCTCATACCGTGTTTCTCATCTATCAAAATATTATTTACACGTTTATTAACATTGAGAATTATTATAATAATACCTATATAAATTCCACCAACCCCCAATCAAAAATTATTAAACATTATTTTAATTGCATATTATATAATATTATGGCCGATGACTGTATAATTCCATAATAATATAATAATAATAATAATAATAATAATAATATCCAACAAATTTTGTATTATTTTTTTTAAAAAAATTTCTTCGCCTCGAGTCTTTTTTTTATTTAAATCTTATTAAAATATTGAGAATTTCTGATTTTCAACCGAGTACCTACCGGATCCCTTGTATAAGTACTTAATTGAAGACGTGATGAACCTAATTCAATTCTAGACGTAAATGCCGCATCAATCTCAAATTGTAAGTAATAAAAGAACCTTTCAAATGACAAATTGTGTTTATCTTGCACAGAAAATACATTATAAATGGTGCATTGACGATGAATTGGTGTTTTTCAAAATGTTTGTAAGTAATTCGATTATATTAATTGGCATTAATACAATTTAAAATTGAGACCCGAGCAATATTTAATCAATTCTTAAACGTATACGCAAATAATTTTAAAATACAAATCTGAATTTAATTTGTAAAATATTTGTAAATATTCACGTAATTTATTACTACACGGGCAATAATAATATTAATAACCGCAAAAATTACTTTCAATATTCGTATGTTGTAATGTTTATTTGTAATAAATTATTTTAATCGTAAAATATAACCAGTTAATATTAACTAAAATATTATAAAAATGCCAGTTCATAGAAGAAAATGTTAATCTTTATAAACTACATGAAAATCAGTTATTTATATTAATATATTTATAATATTTCGTGACTATTTTTTATATTAAATCGCATTAATTACCATTGAATTTAAAATTAAACTGTTTAAAAAACTAAAAAAAAATAGCGTACACGTTATGAAAATATACATTTATTTTATAAAATATAATAAATGTAATTTACATAATATTTTATAAATATTAAAATAATAATAACTTAAAAATAAAAAATATTCATAAATATGAATATATATAGTTATAAAATGACTTTTACATGAGAAATAATAGTAAGAAATAAAAAAAAAAAAATGTCATTCTATATTTCTGAATACAATATTTCTTTAAGATGTTATTTATTGTTAACGCATATTAACATTATAAATGGAAACAAAAAATAAACACTTCATACAGGAAAGAGGAAACGTTTAACTTCAGTATTTATTTTTTTATGCACCATTCGCATCTCGTTAAAGCAAAATTTCTGTCTGCAAATTGCGATTAGTTTGACATTTTTTGGGACAAAAATATGTAATCAATATACGTATTATATTCAAATGCAAAAAATGACGTTTACATATTACATATACGAGTAGAACCTAACATTGGATAATATTAAAATGAGGAAAATATTTTATTTAAATATCTATTCGTACACATTTAAAAATAAAACAAATAAAATTGCAACAACTTATTCGAATTTTAATTCATACCATTATATTTCAAAATATATATCCGTAACAGTATCATTTTTATTCGTCTTTTAAAATATGATATTAATGTATACCTAATAAATTTCGAAAATTTAATTTTTTTACAGTACTTTACAAATGTCAAAAAGTACCTACATCAATTATAATTTACTAAAAATCTCTATTGTTTTACCTTAATAATAGAAAATGTAAAAGTTATAATCCACAAATTCACAAAATTTACATTATTCTTAAAATTTGTATATAAATTTTATTAAAATAAACAGTTATTTGCGGTTTTTTTTTTTTTACTATTATTATTATGATAAACACAATTTTAAATATAATAATTATTAAATTAAAATGTTATTCATTATTTAATGAATATTTTCGACTTGATTCATCCGTATGGTTGTTACATTGGTATTATAATAACATTCGTGTTACCAGAATATTTAATTCGAAATATTGAACGAAGGTAAATAAACTTTAATTATTTAGCATTATTATTATTTTTCCCAAAAAAAAAAAGTCACTGAACCAGTAAAATCGCCATTCATTTATTGTTCTCGAAATTTGTTTAGTCGAACATTCTTAGAATCTTATCAGATTTATATTCTACGACTCTACGTGATATATTTTACAATAATATTTTGATAAACCTACATAATATGTTCTATTGATTACTAGCATACCTATAAAGGAATAGGTAAAACAATATCGATTACTTTTTCTCAAATATAATACTATTATGAGCGCTGTAAAAAAAAAAAAAAAACATTCGAGGACGTAAAAAGCTTTAAATTTTTTTTTTGTAAAATATTTTTCCTAATAATTTTGCATTTTCTTGGTAAATAAATATAGCTATCTAACGCATTAAACAACTATAAGACTAACCGTGCCTGCTGTACCTACTCACATGCTTTCGTGTTCCGTTTCTGTTTTTCCCCTTATTTTAAATGGGGATAAAATCATAAAAATTGAAAATTATTTGATATTTCCAATAATAACTATATAACATAATTACTTATATATATATATCAATCTATAATATACAATAAACAGTTTTATTTTTCATTTTGGAGTTTTAACACGCTCACAAAAATGAACAATGATTTTATATGGAATAAATACCGTAAAAAACTAAACGTGTCACGTCCTCCGATATTGCCCCAGAGATTTTTCGATTGGACTACAAATTGAATTGTACACCTACTTACCGCGCACGTATATAATGTTAAGTATATTTTTGAAAAACGAAAAATGGTGATTCGACTCATATATAAAAGTGGATACTCGATAAACGATTTTTTTTTTTTTCATAATAATAATAATAAACGAAGATTGCTGTCAGTATTATTATTTTTTTTTCTTTCTTTCTTTCTTTCTTTTTTTTTTTAATATTACGACCATTCACTTTCAATCATTAACAATAAATTGGTATTGCGTGCAAATAGGCGATCTATTAGTCATTGCAGCAGTAATCGTGGCGGCGACGACAGCGGCGGCGGCACAGCACACACAGCAGCAACTCGTTCGATTAAGAAAATAAGAAACCGCAATCATAATATTATATTTTAAAACAATATTATAAATGTCTAAACCTGATACAACAATTATTATTATTATTATGGTTACTCAGACGTAATCGCCTTAATTTAAATTATTTCAATAATATCATTTCGGCGCACAAATCAATTTAGATTGTAAAAACGTGATAAAATAATTGGATCACTATATTTTCTTTATTATTATTATTAAAATGCGGTAAATTAATACAACACAATATTAATTTATATCACATTATAAATTTATTTTATAATCTTGAGGCTATAATAGGGTTAGGTACAACAATACGATGTTATTGTTGTTATTGCTCTCCTTTTATGCGCGAAATCGAAATCGATCCGAATAATATTATAATAATACGACAAAAAATTTTCAAAAATAAATTTCAAACGATTTGAAAAATAATAATACTATTTATATACTTGGAATATAATAATAATATTGTAATATTATGCGTGTATATACCTACGTATTATTATACCAACGTACCGGTATCGTATAAATAATATTATAATAATTTGATGAACCTTGATGAAACGACATCACGTAGAGTTATTATGACATGTACGGCTTACAAATAATTGCCCGTCCGTTCGATACGATGTTTACACATATGCACAACGTAAGTATAACAGGGGGTGAACACGAAAAAAAAATTTGAGGCGGTTTGAAAAAAATTATAATAAATAATATGAATTTAAATTTTAAAATTTTTAGAATTTAAACCATTTAACAAAGCCACATATTTTACTATATAGGTATAATAATATGTAAATCTAATTCCTACACAATAAAAAATTTAATTTTACTAGGAATTATATTTAAAGTCTCGTTAAATAAAAAAAAAAAAAAAAAACATTTAAACGAGTAATATATTAGATTTAAAAATTACAATAATATTATAAAACAATATGCTGGAAACAAAACAATATTGTCATTGTATACCTACATACTGTTATTTTACAATTATTTATATGACCACCGGCTCAATGTCACGAATATAACATCATATTGTTCCGGAACAATAGTAATTTAACCTAATAATTTACTCGTTATCCAATAATTATACACCCGTCAGAGTGCAAATTATATATAAAATTTATACATTTTACAAGATTTATATGGTAGAATTCATGCGTCCGACGCGTGTAATAGAGTCTTGACGTTGTCGATGGACTACGATCTATAATATTATTAAAATAGACATTGTTGGAAAAATACGAGTATTATATAAAACAAATACACAATAGTGATATAGAATATTATAAACGTATATGAATTCAATGAAAAAAAAAAATGAATTACGTTATACCTATACATAAATATATAGTAATACACTGTGTCGTTACGATATGAAGATCAAGGACTAGGAAATGGTTTCGTCGTTTTATTCTATCCAGAGGTTGTGCAGAATATCGAATTAGACACATGCATAATACAATAATATAATAGGTACCTCTACTTCCAAACACACAAAAAGTATATTATAACTTTACACGTTGGTCGCGCCTATATTATATAAACTATATTATTTTATTATACTTAAACGGATAATTTACAGTCTGGAATGGTAAAAAATAAAAAAAATAAAATAAAAAAACGATGATGTTGTTGTTGTTGTAACAATGTAACACACGAATTCCGTACCTATATACGATTATTATACATTAAATCATAATAATTTGTAATCGTTACCATATAAATTGTATAATGCGCGTTTGGAATAATTTTTCTTTCTTTTTTTTTTTTTGTAATTGTGAATATATTATTATTATTATTATAAGTATACTTATTATAATACTCGAGCAAAATATGATATATATTATTATAACGCGTTTTGAAATAAAATAAAAAAATAAATTTATAATAATATATACTTTGTGTTATGTACGCGAAACAAAGAAATAAATGACGCGTACTTACGCGAATATAAATACAATAAAAAATATACGCGTGCGATACAAAATATAATATAATAGCCGGAGGATTAATATTATATATTATATTTAAATTTTCTTTCGTGTCGAGAGACTTATTTTAAATCTATTTTTTATCGTATTTTTCTCTGCGCGTATCGCCGAAGAATAATAATATTTTGCCCGTCTAAAATGAAATGAAAATAATTATTAAATTATGAATAATGAATAATTAGGTAAATATTTATTTAAGATATTCCTACGCCTATAGAAAAATAAACATTACGTTGACGAATACTAAAAATTATTATTATAAAAATATAATATTCTAACCTATCCTATAAATTATTATATTAACGTAAACACCTGTTCGACACACGCAGGTACATAAATAAATGTATAAAATATTAAAACGTTGAAACAATATAAATTTTACGCGACACGAGGGTAAAATATTATAATTATTGTCAAGTTCATAATATTCGGTTGACTAATATTTGGAACTTGAATGACTCATCGCATTTCCTCTTCGCGGAAGAATTCGAACGGTGGGCGTCTGCATAATAATAATAATAATAATAATAATAATAATATAGAATGTGAAAATAATTATTAACAGTATAGTAATATAATTATTGTATAATACTATTGTACGTTTTGTGAGGATGTCAATGAACGCGTCTGACTAATAATTAAATCCTCGTATTTAACATACAGATAAATGATATTACGTAATTCGTATCAATTATAATACCGTTATATTATACGATATTATAATGTTTAACGAAATCTTTGTTTTTAACGCACTCGTAAACACTTGACACACTCGTATTAGATACATCATACCTGTAATATAATAATAAAAATAATAATAATAATATACATAAAAAAACAGAAAAAAAAATTATTATTATCGTCAAACGTGTATGTATTTATCAATATTAATTATAGCGATAATCATAAACTGGGAGAGGAGCTGCGTTGAAAGGCTATATTAACATTTAAAAATTACTCGCTCTGCCTATCCTTAAAATAATTTATTGAATAATATTAGATATAATATTATAATTTATAATTTTAATATTAGAAAAATTCTATCGCACGTATTATAGTTATCGTTTTTAATATAATGGGCCGTGCAATGTAGGACGTATAACAACATTATATCGGCAGACATTGTGTATTATACGTAGGTACCTACCTGTTATAGACCATGGTATAGGTATAGGCAGCCACTTATACTTGAAAAATAAAATATATTTTAACGGAAATGAATTTCAAAATATCCTTACCCAGAGAAGTCCATCGCCGCAATGTCACAACGTTTGTTTGCTAAGTTTTTACACTCTGCTAAACAACAAAACCACGTGGCCCGAGAAATAGGGAACCGAAGAAAATGGCCTATAAAAATCCACTAGGTCATAAATCGGAGTGATGCAACGACACGTTATTATTTAATGGAACGGTAAACATGCGGATTAGCCTGCGAATCGAATGACTGACGCAATTATTATGGGCGAGAAGAGAAAACCATTTCTTTGTGCCCGCCGCACTAGTCTTCACAATTTCCCGTCGAAATATCTCTTATAAAGTTATATCTCCGATACGTAATTTAATTCAAAAAACCCAAATTCTGCTATTATCTTATATATTATTATACTAAAAATGATTGTTCGAAAACTATGTGCGTTCAAAATCGTCCAATAATATTATTACTTTTGACATATCGCATATTATTTTAGATTTTGAGCGAAGCGAATGTTTTCAAGAATATAATGATTTATCATTGCATTCAAATTGCAATCAAAATTCAACACTATCCTCATTACACCTGTATCCCATCCCTTGCTTTTTAATATTTAATTTTTACAATCTATTTATATG
The DNA here is from genome assembly GCA_021307375.1 of Tetraneura akinire. Classification (NCBI taxonomy): domain Eukaryota; kingdom Metazoa; phylum Arthropoda; class Insecta; order Hemiptera; family Aphididae; genus Tetraneura; species Tetraneura akinire. The sequence continues at coordinate 1,988,828 of JAIUCT010000017.1, read as the reverse complement.
TACGAACATAGGACATTTTACAATATGATCATTTATGTAATGAAATATTTCACTTTAACAATATATAATACATATTTATAAAATTGCAAAAATTAAAAAATTAATAGGTACATAAAAATAAAATAAAACTTAATATTATTTTAAGGTGATTTTTTCTTAATTTAAAAATTTATAGGTAACATAAAAATAAAATAAAATTTAATATTATTTTAAGGTGGCTTTCCTTTAAATATAATTAAAACTGGGTTTAAACTTTAGGTTTAGGTTATATAATAAACTATAATTATTATCATCTTGATATTTTTGATAAGAATGGATTTCCATTTCAAATTTTTCGTTTACTAAAAGAAGATTATAAAATTCAGAACAAGTTTCTTTAAAAAAATAGTTTAATTGCAATCATAGCTTTCACAGTGTTAATTTTCTGTCTATTTTTTCATCAGTCCACAAACAGTTCATATATAAAAATACACGTTCAACACTTGCAATTGTCCCTAAGATACAAATAAAGAATTCCACAATTTTTTTTTAGACTTAAAAAATCTATATCTACTCCAACTGATTTCACTTTAAAAATGTTAACCTATATATCTTCTAACTTTTTATTTTTTAGTGCAAGGTAATTTTTTAAATTATTTTTCATTAAAGTAATCTCATCAAACAATTTTGCTTCATCCATATTAAGCTCTACGACCATAGATTTGATTAAGATCATACTGTTTAAAATATTGGTCCAATTAAAATATTCAAGATTATATTATAATGTTACCCAAGATATACCATATTTACAAAGTATATGTGATAATTATAAATTATTTGTATACTATTTATATTTTTATCATAATTATTATTTCTGCATTAAGTATCCAGATATCCCAAGACCTAAATGTCATGTTTGATCCTCGACGTAAACAGTTTTTCATTGTCAATATAATATTTCATTGAATACCAGGTATATATTATTTTACTTTGAATATGTTTACTGTTAAAATCTACTATTGTATATTTTGGAAATATTTAAATATCAGAATATTTCATCAAATGTGAAATTTTGCTTAAAATGATTTTTCAAATTTTAAATTTCCATCAAATACAAATATATATAATTATAATATAAAGTAAACATAAAAAAAAATATAGTTAACAACTTTAAAATATTATTAGTAATATTATACTATTATAATATCATAATATTGATAAGCCTAAACGTTAAAATCTTTAAGCTAATAAATAAAAATACACCGATAAAAATGAAAATCTGCAATAAATTTATTTCGTGTGGCTTCGCCGTATTACATAAATAATTGTGAAATTCAAAATTGAAATTTTACAGTATAGGTGTATAAAATAACACTACGCGTTACAATAACTTTTATAATACGTCATACCCATAAAATATAGAATAATAATAATAATAATAACATATTATTTTATTGTACCGGTATAAACAATAATACATTTCACAAAACAAATAATAATTAATTTATAGTAGGTTATAATTTAATTAATTCAATAATTTATTATGAAACTATTCCTTATCCATTACAATATAATATTATTATTTGTGTACAACTGCATTATTACATTTTTATGCATTCATATTATAATATAGGTACGGCGTAAATATAAATATACGATATAAATTAATTATTTCGTTTGTTATTTATATATCCATATAATATTATTATATTGTATTCATAGTGTATACCAATAATATACTTGTATATATTTGCTTATTTATTGTATTGATTTTTTAAATAAAAAACCTAGTTTCTTTTTCAGAATCGTTTACTTCTTTTTTAAACAACATTGTGATCTTCGCATTTCTCGCGCAGAATCCCAATCATCTTACATAATATAAAATTCATGCTAAAGACAAACGTCAAAATATACGAGACACGGGGCTACTTCAATTGTACAATCAGTCTTAAATACATAATACTCGTGTCCAATGCAAACGAAAACAATTTATATATATTATGAACATAATATTATTTTTAATTTAATATCATTTAAACATACCTAACATATTAATTTTAAAATTGTTCTATTTACACAGTATATTCACTAATATAATATTCTTATTCTGCATTCATATTATGAGGATTTAAAGCCTTTAAACATTTTATGTTATAATCAGAGTCATCGGATTAATGGATAGGGGTAAAATAAGCAATGTCTTTAGGCCCATATTTTGAAAAAATAAAAAACACAATAGGTATTTCAATAATTGTATTATATTTAATTTAAATTGACTATTTTAGTATTTTCCATTTTATTTGTAAATTAATTTGTCTAAAACCACACTAAATTACACGTTAAATTATTGGTATGCGTTAGTTAAAGTCTGGTCATAATAATATCTATTCGTATTCCCTAAAAAATTAACATCAGTCTTGGCTTTTTTTTAACTAACTATAACGTTATAATAATAGTAGGTACCTATTGTAATCAAACAGGTATGAATTAATAATTTCTGTCGCACAATATTTTATCAAACAATTTTATACAATATATTATGACGTACGCCTTATCGATATAATTACCAAAACAATTATTTATAAATATTAACAAAGTACCCTTTAAAATTTTTAAATATTATAATATGTTGGACATATTTTAAATCTTCTCACATAAGCATATAAAAAAAATGTGAAAAAGTTAAAATTAAAAAATGTTACGTCAGTATATATTATATTATAATTTATAATAATACATTGTTTAAATTGTTCGAAATTATAATATTTTAAAATATAAATATGCATATAATAATATCATATAACAATTTGCTAGAGTTTAAGACGCATACATTTCGATTATATAGATAATATTATTATGAAAAAAAAAACAAGAAGAAAAAACATAAACAAAATCACCTGATCAATAAGATAAAATAATATTATAGTTGTCACAATATTATTATTAACTGTATATTATTATTTACTATTAATAATAATATTTTAATATATTATTTACCAAGCACTTAGAGTTTTTATAATGTTATTTTGTATTAGTCAATTTTATCGGCTGACGCGATAACCGTATCGAAACACTCATAATATATTATAATAATATAAATTATGAGAATTAAATAATATTAAAATCGTCAACGATTTATCCGAAAAATATTATGTTATTAACTAATAACCAAGTAATAGGTATACTATTTTGTCATGTTTCCGGTGAATTAATATTAGTCAACGTTAATACGCTATGAACATATTTAATATCATTATATCTATCTCGCACGTTGTGAGGTGTAATTTTATATACGTATACATTATAATCGTATAGTCACTAAATGAGTAGCATCGACTCATAATGTTAATGGATATAGTCATATTATAGATTAACCTAGTCCGACAATTAATAAAAAAAATAATACGACTTAAATATTATACTTTTGTGTCTGTATAGCCGTGGTTTTTAATAACAATTAGTATTTTAAATAATAATGAGTAATACGACGAAATTAATATTACATTATTAATATACAAACAATTTTTTTTTTTTTTATTATAAAAACGTCGTTTTTGCGACACGTTTAAATAAAAATAATTTATGTGCTAGACTCGGGGCAAGCAATTATTATAATATTTTTTTTTTTTATATTTAAAATATAAACACCTTATTCATGATTAGATTCTAATCTGTTTTAATTTTTCGAGATGATAACGTATTATTATTATTTTTTTTTTTTTTTTAATTTAAAACAAAAATAATAATTTGTTATTTCACACAGCAAAAGTAAATCGATAAATTGTATACACGCCATGAAGTTTAACGCGAAACGAAATTACAATGACTATACAGACGTAGCACTGATGTCTGTATAGTTATTAAATATTTTTTATGTGATAACTTAAACGAATATTATAAATGAAAATTCGTCGTTAGATAATAATATATATTATATTATATCGTTTTGCTCGATTTAACGTCTAAATTACAATTTTCCGTGTACGTAAAGTACGAATGCCATCGTGTTTTGGGACTTGGGTAAACTTTTAAGCCACCGAGGAATAATACCTATAGGTATAACTATAATAATAGAAATAATATTGTATAGGTATACTCGTATACTGCGGTACGAACGCGAAATCGTGTATTTTAATTAACCAATTATTACGAAATTAGTATGTTTTAATATTTAATAGATATAAAATTATTATATTATATTTAAGTCGGAGCGATCATAATATTATAGTCGTCGGACAAATTCATCTAATATATAGTTCAGTTGTTATTCGCTTAGATATTTTACATATTATAATATTATTATATCTATATACCTGCCTAATACGTGGTAGATACTTGATTTTTAAATGTGGGCTTCAAAAGTTTAGTAAAATTTTCTAAATTTGTAATTTTTCTCTGGTAGATAACGTTCGATAAAATTTGTAAATTTCGATTTCACGGTTTGTAATATTGAATAATAAATAAACCCCCTTTGAAGTTCGTATATTTTCAGGAAATAATTAATGAAAAAAATAACACCTTATATTATTATATTATAATATTATGTTCTCGTGAGTTAACTCGACGAACGTGTGATAATTGCGATGCAAATTACATATTAATATTATACTGTATTTCGATTATGAAAAAAAAAAATCATAATTTCAAACCGTATTATTTTTTTTTTTTTTTTATATTCAACGTTTGGATATTATATTTTATATCGTATTTGGAAATAAAAATAATTGTTTATTAAAAGTTCTCCGTTGTAAAATATATTTATTTTTCAAAATTTTACGATATTCCGATATATTATATTTGTGTACCATTGTATGTAATACTGTTTAATCGGATTATTATATTGTAATCTAACGATTTATTCAGAAACCGACGTGTGTCCATATTATATAAACAATAAACCCTTATAACTGATAAAAAAAATCAACGGTAAAGCGTTGTTTTTGCCGAGAAATCGTTTTTTTTTCTTCTTTTAAAATAGTCGATACGCATTGCGATAATAGTGATAACGATATTATTAAACGATACACGCAGACTAATATAAATTATGCCGGCAAAAGGAGTGTAGTTTAAAAAAATAAAATCCACAAAGAATGTCAATAAAAACTGGTCTTGCCATGTACCATCCGTTGTGATTCATGTTTTCAGCTTCGTCGACATGGTATTATTATTATTATTATTAAAAATCGTGTGACTCATAACAATTGCCTGCCGTATTATACCCGTGTATTATACTCGGTGTAATATCCCAGCCTGTGTGTCGCCGCCACGACATCCAACGCCATATTATTATAATGTTATCGTGATATAAACATATTAAAATATAAGCACGTCTTATTCGAATCCAAACTTAATTTACATAATAATAATAATAATAATAATAATCACACGATGATCGATACATAAACGAAAACAATAATCGACGAAATATCGTATTTTTATTTTATAACACGCGAATGAAAAATGTAATATCTAAATATCTAATAAAAAAAAAAAAACACACGGTCGGTCGGGTATTATGCGCAAATAAGAAATAAACAAAACCATTTTTCTAATCATAATATTAATTATCGTATGAGATAAGGTTTCTAATTTTCTAAATGTATCTGATAAAATTTAAGAAAAAAAAGTATTACACGCATTAAAAGATCTTTACGAGGACGCATTTCTTCGATATTTAAATACCTACCTATATTTAATATTATGTAAAATTATGAATATATATCGGTAATTTATATTTCTGTGATTTATTTTCCTCTTCTCGGGAGGATGTTGTTGTTACGCCGCGTATAATGTTAAGATCGGTTTAAAACTAGTATTAAAATTAAATTCCCTGCTCGGATATTACAACATAATTATGACTTATACGATTATATGAAAACGAACAATATTTTATATAATCGTGTTTTGCGGGAAATATCCGTGTGTTTGATTTTGTCTGATGTTTGGAAAACAGTTCCAAAACTTTTTAGATCACAATAAAAAAACATCATGGATATTTCCGCAATAAATATAAAATATAATAATATAGTTCAATCCACGAAAGTTTTAACCGAATCGTAAAAAATATTTTTATTAATAAGATAAAAAAGATGAGCTGATACTCCTGCCGCACAGGATACAGGTGTGCAAATCATAGCGTTTAATTTTACTTAGAATTTGAATGCAATGATAAACCATTGCATTCGAAAAAACGATTCTGAGCGAAGTTCAGTCAGATTATAATTTTCGTTTGAACTAAATATATCAACTTAAAAGAGCTATAAAAAAAAATTGAGATTAGGGATTTTTCTAATATTTTAGTATGATGTTAAGTAATATGTAAGTATACTTCAGTAAAATTTTCAGGCCCTAATACCTAAAATTGCCAATTTTATCAAACATTATATACGTAAAAACGAGAATTTTACGAAATATTCAAAGTCCAATATTTTGTAGAAAAATTAACATAACGGTTCCAAAATTATACCACATATATATAACAGCTATGTGAACATCCAAAAAAAATTTCAGGTCTCTATCTTAAAAATTTTCTGAGTTATTGTGAAATATAGAAATCGAATTCGTCGAAATTTCATTTTTCGCGAAAAATACCGTTTTTTCGTCATTTTTTCGCCGTTTTTTCTACCGCATAGCATCAATTTTGAGAAATTCAAAAAATGACCTAAGTAAAGTACCAAGTACATCCACTTTGCTACCGGAAACATACCCTATTCGTGAAAATCGGATCATTATTTCGGGTAGTATTTTTGTACACAGACATAAAAAAAAAAAAAAATCACACATCATTGTAAAACCAATACATTCTTCGCTTCGCTCAGAATTTAAAACGTGTTTTATGTCGAAATAGTATTGAAACGTCCATCATATCGTTTAGAAAAACGACGTATGATATATACGTAAAATACTAAAATATATTTTATTTATAATTTTTATAAAAATATTTACGTCGTTGTTTTTTTTTAATATACGAGTATTTTCACTTTTAATCTTTATTAATTTATTGACGAATCGATACGAAAATGATTTAAATATACGCGTATTATAATTTTTAGTGTAGGCGTGAGCATAACCCGTATATAATATGTAAATTCCAATGACGTATTTAATATCGTTATAATATGGTCGAGAGTATAACGTTATTTTATTTTTTTATATTATTATAATATATTGATGTCTAGTCGATTTACGTCTTAATTTATTCGTAAAATTTTTATCCAATTTTTTGAAGGAACAAATCGAACACCGGTTTTTACACTTTTTACACCGGTTTTTACGCGAAGAAATTCGGATTGCGACCTACAATTTTTTTCATATAACATACAAACTTGCAAATTCGAATAAAATTATGGGAATAATGTCGTTGAATTCGAATAAAAACTATATTCTTTATCGATATTATTCGAATATTATACGTACACGTGTATTCATTATTATACTGAATAATATCCAGTAAATAAATGTTATCGTTCACTTTTAAAATACTATTTTTTTTTTTATTATTATCATTTTTTCCTTTCGTCGTATTTAATGTTTTTTTTTTTTTTATTATTACTATTATTATTATTATTATTATTATTATTATTATTATTATTATTATTA
>JAIUCT010000017.1:1903828-1981240 GCA_021307375.1 Tetraneura akinire | reverse complement strand
TATTATTATTATTATTATTATTATTATTATTATTATTATTATTATTATTATTAGCCTTAGCGCCAGTAGCCTCTGAAACATGTCTATAAAATATTACGAAAAATTAAACTTGTCCATTTAAACTACTGTGTAATATTATAATATACGATTATAATTTTTGGATTGGTTTGTACTTATATTTTTACGCTATTCGTGGTAGAAAATTTACCTACCTGGTATATTGTAAAATGAATTCGAATACCTACTTTTTTTTTCTTTTTTTTTCTTTTTTTTTTTTTGTATTCGAATAAACGTGTTGAGTATATTATTAAAAATGAAAATATAATCCAACATATCTGTGGTGTATCTGTTTTGCGAATAATTTTCTATACGACACATAAATTTACGAATATTATATAGTTGTATAATGTAATACCAATAAAAAAAAAAATGTTCTTTACCAGGGATTTTTCTAATAATAATAAAATGATTAAAAGGTAATATTGTGTAATTTTATTTGCTGTAAACAGGAATTTGGACGGGGGGGGGGGGAAATTGGCAAAATCGACTATAGGGTCCTGCGATATTGCGTTAGAAACAGAAAAATATTATTATAATAATTAAATTATATTTATGAATTATTATCGTGCGTGTAAAATAAAAATATATCACATAACATGGATGCGAAAACAATGATATTATACGTGTGTGCGCGCGTTAAATTGTCGTGCGGAATAATAAAAATACGCGAGTTGCCCGTGTAATATAATAATTAATTTATTATACCGAACGCCATGTTGTGTTTACCATTGATGACGCCTCGTTTATTGCGGGTCAAAAATATAAATCCGTTGAAAACCGACTGAATTTATAATCGTTCGACAAACTCGCCGTCGGTTTGCAGCGGTCGGATGGGATCTACGTCGTGGTCGTTTTTTTTTTCCCCCCGACGTAAGGTCACCGCCTTCGAGTCCTGCGTACCAAATTATTTCCGCGTGCGAAACCAAACTATTTGGCACGCTGACGAAGGACTCCCGTCGAGTGCGTGTAACGTCCATTATCCGCGTCCGTATATAGCTTACGAAACACATTATTATGAGAGTTGCAATTATTTTATTACCTATTTATTTATTTTTTTCCTTTTCGTTCTCGTTCCAACGTCAAATTATTTGTTTTATAATAATATCGTAAAAAATTCAGAAAATTTAACAAAAATTTTTTATTTTATATTATTGAAATATTTTCGAGCTAGTGACTATCGGGGGTAGAAAATACGCAACCCAATAAACATCTCTGTGTATGTATTATATTACGGAGGTTTCAAAACTTTTACTAGATATTACGATTCATTTTTTGTTTTTTTGTATTTTTTTTTGTTGTTATATTGCTGCACATCTTTTGTGACCCGCCCTTCCCAAAACGTAGTGACTATTTTCGCTGGTAGTGTAGTAAAAATCAAAAAAATATATCGTACTTACGCGTTTTGACTTTTGAAACAACTTATCACGCCACATCCTATCTCGTTGAATTACTGAACGGATGAAGGCGCGTATTCAATTCCCATCCCCGAATGTAAGTACCTACTGGCCACTGTATCGTTGGTCGGAAGCCAAATCGTAGATCGTTGACCCTGTTAGGAAGTCTGAGAAAAACATTTTCCGACCACGTTTATCGCGCCAGATAAACCTATCGTGTACGTCCAAAGTTTAACGGTGACACCAACGGCCATTACCCTAAAATTATATCGTTTTGTTCATTTCATATTATGTTACAAAACTACACAGTTAATAAAAATTAAGGCAATAATGGAATAATTTCAGAATAATTACCAATCAGCAGTGATGATAAAAAAAAAAAAGCAAAGCAATTAACTAATTATTAAAATTAATATAGGTAGGTACTTCATTTTAAATAAATCGTCCATATTGTAATGGATAATGTTCATTCAACATCAACACTTGACAAAATATCAATTTCAGTTATAGATAGTATCTATACTAAGATAACTTGACATGCTTTATTTTATAAAAGAATAAAAAAAATAACCATAGAATTAATTTGCCATATTACCTATGTGTTATTATATTAAACATGCCTATATCATTATTTTAAAATGAACAAATTTATAAAATGTTCCTTGCTTAAATCTAACTTCTTCAATATTATAACATTGAGTTTCATTCAGTTAAATATTTTTCACTTACAATATTTAAATAAATTACTTCTCTATGATCCATAATTGTAAGAGATTTACATTTCTCACAGAAATTCATACATTCAAAACATTCTGTACTCTGTACAGAATATTATACAATACTTTACCAAAATATTAAATAATATCCAAAGATAGGTATTTACATTTTATACTTCTTAAGCTATCTATGAAAAATTTAAATGTTTCATATATTAATAATGTTGATAGAAAAGGACATTTTGGATAAATATATTATAGAAAAATAATTAATCATAATTACAGCCCGGATGTCAATGCAAAGTGCATATTTTTTTGGTTGATCTTACACAATGCTTTCTAAGTATATAATTTGTTTCATATAACGAGGGTTTCAAAACTACAAATTTTATTTTGCATTTTTTGACGTTTTTTCATTTTTAGAATATTTTTTGCATTATTGGGTCATTTTATTAGTTTTTAATGCATATTTGTTCAATATACAATAAAATTTAGCCTATATTCAAAATATTATCTAGGTAACGATAAATTATTATTATTCAATGCAATGCACAAAATGTGCTAAGTAATAGGCTTACCTACTTAAAATTTTAATTTAACATAAATTTTAATATATATTTTAGAATGAATATTTCTCCAAAACAGCCAAAATATATGCATGTGACTATGTGAGCATTAAGTCATCATTTAAAATTTTCATTTTATTTTTTAATAAATAATATCTTATTTATAAATTACAAATTAAATTTAAAAAAATATATCCTGCATTTTAAAGTCATTTTTGGCTATTTTTTAGAGCATATATGTATGGTTTTAATTTTTAAATTCATTTAAATCCAGACCCTAATTATAATGCAGTACTGTGCGATTAAAACAATCCAAAAACAAGTATGAATACCTTTCATTTTAATAATACCTAATATTTTCTTTCAAACATTACATACATATACTCGTATTAAAAAGAGTACAATTTTACTAAATATTGAAAAAAAAAATTTATTAATCAAAAATATATTATGTGAATAATGATATTATACTCGTATGTTCTATTATATACATATTTTGATTAAACGTAAATACTACATGACAAATGTTACTTATAGAAATATAAAGGGAAAATAAAAAGTAAATATCATCTACCGTACAATTTTATTTTTATTCAATAACAAAAAAATATGTAAAATATATTTAATAACATTTGAATTAGGTACATTATAGAAACGTTAAATTGGAATAATGAAAAATTTCAGTGCAAACTGCACAAACTATTAAATATTAGTGTTGGCAAACGATATCGATAAGTCGATACGATATCAATATCGTGGGTTTTTTGTTTAAAATTTCGATATCGATATAGTAAAATAATTATCAAAAATATATCGATATTGGGGTGATTAATCTGGGCTCGGTATTTTCCGGCGATCACCTATTATTTTTGAATTCGTATTTTAAATCGAACCCATTCAAATGTTCTAAAACGGCTTGAAGAAATTGTTTGATTAAATACATAATATATTGAATATTTTTCAGTTAGTACAGAATAATTTATGATTGTTAATTAATTTACTCATGGTATATTATATATTAACATATTATGAGTGTAAATTAATATTATCAATATAATATGTAATATATTCTAATATTAATATGCTTTCAATACAATCATAATATAAAATGTAACTTGTTATGTTGTTATTTAAATCGATATCAGTATTTTTCCGATATCGCGATATATAGGAAAAAAAATACGATATCGATAATTAAAAATACATCGTTGGCCAACACTATTAAATATACAATACAGTATTTTACATACACAATACTCAATTTTTTGTCACACCTTTTATCATGTACTATACAAATATTTTCTTCAAAAATAATAAAGATTACAGATTACTCATATCTATTGATATATGAGAAAAATAATTTTATATTTACGTACATTGTGATAATTTGAACAATAACTTTCAGCCCTTCACAAGAAATAGAAAATATATTTTTGGACAATAGGAGGGTAAATCATTTTCCATTTTCTCAAATAAGTTCAAAAATCAAAATTACTTCAATACATGTGTGACAAAAATATTGTTTTTATATATTTATTAAATATAAAATTAAAGACAACAAAAATATATATTACAAAAATTTGCAGTTACAACAGTGACGTCAAATTATAATTTATATACTGTTTTTCTACATAATTTTTTTTTTTTTTAATTTAAAATTATTAAAAAAAAAATAATTTTTGTAATTCATCATCCAGATTTATTTTTATTTTGTTACTATATAACAAAAAAATAACAAGAGGTGATAATAATAGAAGCAGAGGAATTAAAGTTAATATTTAAAAATAAGTCTGTCATAATAATAAAATATTAGTGGGTAAAAATAAAATTAATTATTTGCCATCATAAGACGTTGTAGCATGTTTATGTGTTCCTGATTCAATACAGCAAGACAAGCATTAAACACTTCTGGATTTGTCTATAATCATATAATAACAAAATATTTATTAAAATGTTTAAATAGATCAACCAGAGATTTTTTTTTTTTTTTTTTTTTGCATATAGCAAAGTTATATGAAAAAAAATATATATATTATATTTCATTTACTTGTATTTGTTTAACAATTAAAATCATTCGCTGGGCAACATCATGTGACCTGTCAATGGCATCTTTCAAAAAAGCCTCTGCAATAATCCGTAATAGGCTAGGTATATTAGAATTGTTAGCTCCCAATACTACAGGATGGTGATTTTCAATAAGTTTGCATAGGTAACCATAAACAAATGGTGCTTCATCAGTGTCTTCACTCACTGGTAAATTACATAGCCTAATAGAAAATTTAAAATCTCATTTAACAAAATTTTACTAATATTTCAATTATAATTTAATAAAATATTGCATACCAAAGAGGTAATATTTCATCAACATTAACAGCTGAACTGTTAAATTCTAAAATTTTGGCAATAGCTGAAACAGCATTCTCAGTAGCGCTTATATTATCCGCATTTCGAGCATCAGCGCTATTGATCACCTGGAGAAGGAAGGGCATTATCTCTGCACACACACCAGCAAAACTAGGTCCACCACACATTCCTAATACCCCACAGCCGTAAATTGCTGCCTGGCGAACTTCACTATCATAATCGGTAACATAACTAACCATCGGCCCTAAGAAATATGCTTGATATTTAGCACAACCAGGTCCACAAAATTCAATAAGATCATCAAAGACACATAGACCCCATTGACGGTCAGATGAACTTTTATCAGATTCCTATAGATTACAAAAATATAAATACATATAAAATGAAATAAGTAAATAAATAAATATATTTACCAATAATTTAGCAAATTGATGTACAATAAGATCAAAATACTGAAAAAAGTCTGTTTTATATGTGACAAACAGAGCATGTAAAATGTCAGTCATTTTACTCAACTTATAAACATCATCAGTGTCTTCCATTGCTAGCTTCTCCTCAACTACCTAAAAAATACATAACCTTAACAAAATAATACATTTCTTATTTTTTAATAAAGTATTAACATTCACATGAATCACACCTCATCATAATCTTCATCTTTGCGTCTTTCAATACGTTGAATTTCATTTTCAAAATGTGTATTTAAATTTTTTTCAAGAATCGCCAATAGATCTTTCATCCATTTATCTGATAAGCATCCTGCTCCCAATAGTTCTATACACTAAATTTAAAACTTAAAAATAATAGTTATTAAACATTAAAATGTTTTATTATTTACTTTTCCTAATGCTTCGTACATCTCAGCAGCAACATCTGATTCAGGTTCAGATTCAATAGCTTGTAAAAGTTCTGGACATATAAAAGACCACATGTGTTGCAAATATTCTGACCCTATAATTAACAAAAAATATAACAAATCAATAAATCAATATTATTTTATTTTACCTCTAGTTTCAGCACACTCCAAAAGACAAGGCATACTTTGAGCAGCAGCAATTCGAACATTATCGTGGAAATAAAATTTTAATAAAGGCACCATAAGTTTAAGAACTTCTTCTATATAAGGAGCAAAACCAGTTTTGAGCTCTCGTGCATAACAAACCAGCATTTCACAAGCTGATGCCTTATCTTCTAGACCAGATGTTCTAATACCAAAATTTTGTTGTTCTCCCAAAGGAACAAATTGCCAATCATTATTGTCCGACATATTACCCATGTCATCATTATCTAATAACGCAACTTCAGGTTTCAATGAAGCAGCTGCCATAACAGGACCAATTACCAAAGGAAGATACTGTTCAAAATGTTGACCTATAAAGTTTAAATTCATTAATAATTTAAATATACTTTTTTTAACAAAACATACCCATAACTTTACACATTCGAGCCCATGATGATATCAAATATGAAGTTTGTGGATCATCATCTTTAAGTTTTTCATCTTTATTATGTGTTGCCAACATTAAATTCATAACCTCACTAGCATCCGCCAAAAACTATAATTTAAAAACATACCAAACAAGATTATATTAATTAAAAATACTATTTTTTTAAATTTACTTACTTTTTCTTTACCAACAGCTAAACCAATTAAACTAACACATTCTATTGTTTTTCCCCTTAACAGCTTTAATTCTGGAGCATTAGCACTACTTATTATTTGTTTTAAACATGGCATTAAATGATCATAAAACTTGACAAAATTAGCTTCGCATGTATCTGCTACTGATGCGATAGTAGTTACCATTTGTTCTAATACAAGTCTTCTACCACCACCTTCCACTAGGTCAGCAATACGAGCTTGTAATATACTTTCAAGTTTTATCATCATTTGATCCATGTATAATAAAAGTATTCTTTTTGGACAATCTTCACAAAAATTAACAAGAGCAGCACCTATGTAGCATAAAAAAATTAAAAAAATAACTTAATTTAATTTAATATTTCTTATTACATCAAAGAATTCATTACAAAAGATTTATTAACAACTCTAAGAAAATTAATTAAAACAAAATTTAATTAAAGAACTTATTTTAAATTATTAATAAATTAATTTTTAATTCCGAGTGAAACAATTAATGTATTGCTCTTTTTATTCCTTTAGTTTACATGAAGACATTTTTCGATAGAAAAGTGGTCTAGTACCACAAATTAAGTATTGTTCTTGATTGAAATTTTCATCAATTAGTACTATTTTTAAGTTATTTTTCAATTTTAGTGATTATTTTAAAGTACTAAAAATTATGAAAAAGGCAAAATTCAAAGAACTAATAATAACTCGAAGAAATTAAATTATTATATTTGAAGAAATGTCAGACTTGAAAATTGTATTTATTTAGTACTCAAATAAATAATTTAAATAAGTAAAAACTTTTAAAATATTAACCAAATTAAAATATTAAATAATATTTAATGCAATTTTCAACTTTAAAGTATGATCTGAAAATGTAATAAAAACAGTTCATATTACATTACTTAACTAGGTCCTAAATATAAAATAATCTAGTATGGATATAAATCTAAAAATACATTTTTCATGTTTTTTATATGGTACTAACTAAAATATACCTGCATGAGCTTGCACTCTTGGATTTAAATTATCTTCAAGCAATAATAATATTGCTGGCACGATTTTATCATGATACTTCTTTTGAAAATTTGGAGCAAAATCTGCTGCCATCTGACCAATTGCATTACACATTGCATAGCGTACTCTAGGATGCTAAAAAGACAAACATAAAATATATAGTTAAATATATTCCACAAAAATACAATGATCTATTAATAAATTTCAAACCGGATCTCGTAAGAAATTTAAAATTCCATTCAAAATGTCTTGAAGCATTGGTTGCATTTGTTTGTGGCAGCCTTCACCCACAGCCGATAGTGCCATTAATGCAGCGTGCCTAAAAGAAAAATAAAGTGTAAATCAAATATAAATACATAATTTATTACTACTAAAATATTATATTTGATTTTACCTATATCTCCAATCAGGATTAGCCAACATAGATGATACATTATTCAAAATATATGGTAACATAGTTTTACCACCAAGGCCACAAGCCAGTCTGTCTAGTGCAGATTCAGCTATAACACTCATACTTAAAAATATAAACAAAAATTAAATATATAAGCAATTATACGGTTTTTAAATATTGCTGAATTCCACTCAAATATTCAAAAATTACCTTTCATGATCAGTTATATCTGGATCATCTTGAGTACCCCAATCTTCTTCATCTTCTACAGTAGTCATAAGTTCCAACACTTGTACAACTAAGTGTGTAATATACTTAGATGATTCTTTACGCATCATTGCTGGTGCTGTTTCAGCTAATGTAACAACCACTTCAAGACACATTTGCCGATAACATTCATTTTCCTCGTCATTTTTGATATACTAAAATTTTTTTAAATATTACACTAAACGTTTTTCTAAATACTTAAATCTTACTTTCAAACACATGTCTATAATATTAGTGACTTGTGATCTTAAAAATTTGGGTGCATTTTCGGCTAAATCAACCAGTAATTTAATCAGTGAATCATCAGTTTCAGATGATAATGTACTATTTATTACCTATTAAAATTAAATAAATTATTTACATATTATTTTTAAAAAATAAAAAAAAACTTACCCCCATCATACTTGGTAGTAAATCAGTAAATTGTTTTTGAATTTCTATAACCTTCTCGTGGAATAATATAAAAGCACAAATTGCTTTAACAGCTTGTATTTGGACCTACAAAATAATTATTAAAACAGCTATAGAAAGGATAATGGTGATAATACAGGATAGTGTTGTATTTTTATTAAGATTTGAATAAAATAATAAATCATCACATTTGAATGATTCTGAGCAAAGTTCAGTCATATATAAATAATCAATAATTATTATTTAATAAATTTATGATTAAAATGCAATATTTACATTTAAATATCAAAATAACTTTTTAAAATTTGTGTAACGCATGTAAAACATCTAAGTAGTAAGTTCTCAATGCAATTTTCAAGTCTTCACAATTTATTTGTGGTGTAAAATATATAAAATCAATATTTCTCAAAATTAGTGTCCATGTATATAGTGAATCTCACATATTGCAAAAATTTTAACTTTAAACAAATAAAAAAAATTGGGAATTACAATTTACACAATATTTTGGAATCAAGTTAAATAATATATTGTTAAGCTTCAATAAAATATTCAGACCATAAAATTCAAAATTACCTATTGTATCAAATTATAGAGAAAAAATGAGAATTCTAAGAAATTTTCATGGGAAAGTAACATAATGATTCCAAAATTTTACCGTACATGTAAAATACCAATTTGAACACCCAATAAAATTTATAAGTTTCTAAGTAATTGTAAAATATTTGAAATCAAATTTGTTAAAATTACAGTTTCTGTGAATATTGCCAAGTTTTTATCATTTCATGGTAATCTTCCCCTTACATAAACTCAATTTTGAGAAATTTTAAAAATGACCTAAATAATGCACTTACAATACATCCAATATTTTCTACCAGAATCATATGCTATTCATAGTATTAAGACCATTATTCCTGATCGAAATTATGTTTAGAAATAAAAAAAAAAAAAAAAAGATACACATCATTGTAAAACCAATATATTTTTTTCTTTGCTCAGAATCTTAAATAAACATCCGTATCTAACAAATTTAGTATAAACTAAAAATAAATTTACATTTAAATCTGGTATATTCAAAGATTGGTGAAGCATCTGTTTTATTACTACCAAATAATTAGATTGTTGATTACCAAAAATTCCAGGCACACTTCTGTATTAAAAAAAAAATAATAATAAAATATTATTCAAAATGTAAAACAATTTTAAACAAAAACAAATTTTTACTAACGTGAACATTCGTAATGCAGAATCTTTCATATCATTAGAAGGTGAATTAGCACATTGAAACAAAAAATTTAAAAATTCTGGCCAGCTGTTATTACCATCATCATCCAACTGATTTCTAGCTACTTCTGAAGCAACATCACATAAACGACGACGTAAAATATCATTTTTTTCATTATTTACACATAACAATAAATTATCTTTAAATTGTTTCTGATTTTCAGGTGATAACTGAAATAACAAATATGAATAAAAAAAATAATGATTTAGTTATAACTACTAATAGCAAAATACAAAAAATAAAGTACTTACATTAGAAAAAAACTCTACGAAATCATTGGCCATAAGTCGACGCAACATTACAGCTGCTACTTGTTTTTCATCAACATCACCACCTTGATTTTGCACTGCATTGAACAAATATAATACTTTTGATTCTAAAGGTAACGACTGATATGTGTCCTATAATAAAAAGTAAACTTAATAAGACGATTTAAAAAATATAAATCTTAAATTATTACAAAATATGAATATAAGCAATTGAGTAATCTATAATTTTACTTGTTTTCATAGATATACAAGTACTTTGTATAATTAATTTCAATTACTTTCTAAGCAGTTTGTTTTGTTTAATATAAGCATTTTTTTTTCATTTTCTATTGCTTTTAATTTAATGGTAGTGATTAATGGCAGAAATTTAAAATTATAGTTGGAATATATACTTAATTACTGTACTCTGTTCCAAAAGAGAAGACACGGGTTCTGCGCATAGCGAATGTCGGCCGATCATTTCCGACGATGTATACATCGTAATTAAAATGCGGCACACAATAGCCGTGTACACTTGCACGGTTATCAGGTGACAGGTTATACGTATATTCGCCAAGTGTCATAGATGTCAACAATCCAAGCGCGCCGTATAATGGTTTTTAACGATGCAGCTGGGTGTCAGAAATCGCTGGTGAGCATACGTGCATGTATCAGAGTAGGTGGGGAATGCGCGCCGCCGAACGAAAACTGGTCACCGCTTCGTGTCTTCTCTTTTGGAACAGAGTATAGGTAATTTTGATACAGGTTTAAGGATGCAGAATGCAGAATGCCAAAACTAATATTTGATAACATAATAGTATAGCTGTGTAAGTGTATACTATATATATAACCAGTACCTACTTAATACCAGTAAACTTAATATTTAAAAAATAGATAGTAGGTATAATCACTAACATATTAATTATATATATATATATATTTTTCTCCCTACTAAGTATATTTATATTTGTATATTGCCGTGATGGCACTTAACTATCTTAAAAATAAATATAATATATTATTTATGATTTATATAATATTTTATTGAAAATATCTCATATTACATTGTTTTTGATTTTTGTAAATTTAAAGAAAATATAATATGGTCTTAACCAGACTATATAATATAATTAAAAAAAAATCATTAAATATACAGCATATACCCTCCACTATATTACTGCGTACTACCATAAATTAAATATGTTAGGTTAGGTGTATTTAATCTATATTACTACTATATAAAAAAAAAAAAAATGTAAACTACTTTTTGTTTACATTATTTATTTTTATATTTTATTTTAAATAAATGATTAATGTAGTATTATGAACCTATTATCTAATGAATATAAAAAAATTAAGTAAATTATTAATTAACATATTTAAATAATCCAAAATTTACAAAAACATGAAAAATAAGTATTGTTAGAACAATAGATCTAATAATTATTATTAAATAATAAAAATAAAATTTGTTGTTTGTCATCTTTATTAATTGTATATAATAAATAAAGAGCTGATACTCCTGCTGCAGGAGTATAGGTGTGCAAATCATAGTGTTTAATTTTAATTAGAATTTGAATGCAATGGTTTAATTGATAAACCATTGCATTAAAAAAAAAAAACGATTCTGAGTGAAGTTTAGTCAGATAATGTAGGTATTTATTAAAATTTTGACATTTTTTATTAAATATTTAAAAGGCTAAATTTCATCACACATATAGTACATAAATGAACACCCTATACAATTTTCAAGTCTCTAAGTTCTATATAAATGCTCATAAAATCCCTTGTCACCGAAATGACTATATCTGACAGAACTTCGCTCAAAATAGTTTTTCCAAATGCAATGGTATATCATTGCATTCAAATTCTAATTAAAATTAAACTCTATGATTTGTACACCTGTATCCCATGCGGCAAGAGTATCAGCACTTCTTTTTGATACTTTAAACAGCTATAAAAAATAACCGTAAATGTAATAATTCAAAATTAATTGGAACTGAGTTAAGTAAAATGTATTCCAGCTTAAATTAAATTTTTAAATTTTTTAAAAAATATTTGTCAATTTTATTTAACATTATTGTAAAATATTGTAATATAGTAAGAAAAATCCATATAAATATTAATTTTACTGAAATTACAACTTAAAACAACTATAAAAAATAATTGAGAATAGAGATTTTTCTAATATTTTGATATGATGATAAGTAATATGTATACATATTTCAGAAAAAATTTTCAGACCATAATAGCAAAAATTGATAATTTTATCAAACATTATATACATAAAAACGAGAATTTTACTAAATATTCAAAGTCCTATATTTAGTAAAAAAAATGAATATAACGGTTCCAAAATTTCACCACATATATAGAGTAGCAAATTTTTCAAGTCTCTATCTTCAAAATTGCCTGAAATTTTATCGTGAAATATTGAAATTAAATTCGTCTAAATTTCAGTTTTCGTGAAAAATGTTATTTTTTCATCATTTTTTCGTCATTTTTCTACCGCTTAGGGTCAATTTTGAGAAATTCGAAAAATGACTCAAGTAAAGTACCAACTACATCCACTTTCCAACCGGAAACATATGCTATTCGTGAAAATTGGAGAATTATTTCGGATAGTAAAAGTGTTTTCAGATTAAAAAAAGAAAAAAAAAGAAGACTCACATCATTGTAAAACCAATACATTCTTCACTTCACTCAGAATATAAAATAAATTGTAATGAACTTAGGTAACCTCCTTGGAGGACACCTAAAAATATGTCAGGTAATTCAAAAACAGTATTAAAAATTTTAACAAATTATTTTCTTTTTGTTATATACGAGTTTAGGCAATTGAGAAGAGACTTGCCGATGCTGAGTGTGTCAAATGTTTTTATAAGTAAATTATGATTGACCATGTCAAATGTTTTTCCGAAATCCATTAGGGTAAATATTATATTATGTTATGATCGATTTTGTCACTTTGACCATGAAGTTTGAATATAAGATATGTATCGTAATATAAGATATAACCATCGTCAGGAATATATCCATGTCATATACTACATTTCAAATATTCCCTAAACCTAAAGGTATAACACAAATAGATGTTAAATATAGCTAAATAACTAATAATATAAATAATATAAAATACTATTCAAACCCTTAAAGATAAGTTATACCTTATTGAGATGAATTTTTTTAGAATTTAAATGATAAATTCATAGTTAAACAGTACTAACTTGTCAAACTAAATAAATGTATTAAATTTAATTAGACATTTTTAAACTTTGTTACTAGTTATTACTTATTATTAGGGCTCGGATTTTGATGCAATTGCATCTTTTTTTTTTGAATGCTTGACGCAATGCTTTCCAAGCTATAAATTTGTTTTAAGAACTCGTTATTCTAATAACGAAAGTTTTTTGAGTCATTTTTTGCATTTTCTGATGTTTTTGATTTTTTAAGGCATATTTTACATTTTTTAATGCATATTTTACATTTTTTTTTGTGCATTTTTTACATTTTTACCTATTTCTTAAAAAAATTTATTATATTAATAATAAAATATAAATATTTGTAAAATTTTGTACTACGTATTCGTTACTAACCATTAATTTAATCGGCCGATTAAAATACTATTCATGTGAACCCAGCCTTAATAACACATAAACTGATTTGTCGATTATTTACAATTTTATTTTGGTATTTCCTTATTGTACGATTGTCAAATACATTGTTTCGCTGATAAACGTGATCACTTCGATAGTCTTTCTATTAAAAAAGTTCTTATCGTTCAATGCAATATTTTTAATACCACAGGTAATACAGATAAATTAAAAGAAATTATTAAATTGATTTAATTATGCTAATATTATGTTATTGCATCATTTCTGTTTCAGAATGGTTCACGTGCATGGCTCAAATACAATTTTTATAATAATATTTTTTTTATAATATTAATTTTTTAAATTTTAATAAAAAATACGTTTTTTTATACATTTGTATTGTTTTTATTTTGAAAATAAAAATTTTTAGAGCATTTTTTTAAGTCATTTTTTTGGAGTTTTTAGGTCATAAATGCATTTTTTGATTGAACATTTTTCGGTTTTTTTAGTGCATTAAAATCCGAGCCCCACTTATTATGGTAATTTACTTAAAAATAAACAAGATGTAAGTACGTGCAACGCAATAAACAATGTAATGCACTAATGTTCAAATAAGAAAAAATACACAAACTTAAAACAATTACCCACCATCTAATTAAAACAAAATATACACTACACAGAACCTAATATTTTTTAATAATTTAAATTCAAGTTCTTTAAGTGATTAAAACACTAATAAATAATAAACTAAGACCGAGACATACCAACAATCTATGTTTGACTAATATTAATACTACTAGATAAACTACTTATCGGTGGCAATTAGGCCCACATGGAAATTGAGTTTCTTAGTAAGCCCCATAACAATTTGTAGTCCCAAAATGTTTTAGTTTTAATTTATAGGTATATTTTATTACATATTATGTTATTTTTAAATTATTATAATTCAATTGTGTCATAATAGGTAGATATAGACATTTCTGTTTTTATAATACACATTACTTGTTGTGTATTAATGTTTTACTTGTTTTCAACAATAAGCAAGACCATTTATAGATAAATATAAAATTTGCTGCTTCAAAGATAATATTCTGATTGTATAGGTTCAAAATCGAACTAATTACACGAAATAAATACTAAGTGCAACAGGTAGCTATTAGTTGAATCATAAAATACTGATACATGATCCAATCAATTTCAAATAATATAGAATTACCAAATATACATATGAAAATTAGCTATTAAATTAAAGTTAATAAATACAACTCGTATGTACATTTTACATTCTTATGTTGACGTGACCTTGGTCAAACAAACAATCGGTAACCCATCCCAATGAACATTCAGTACTAGAGTAAAATAATGATAATTAGTTACCTCGGCTGTTTGCCGCACATTGTTGTCTGTACTTAGCAAGTTGGTGAGTATCTGATGAAAGTTGTTCATATCACCTGCGGCCATGGCGTTGACAGTGTCAAGTATAATGGCAATTGCAATATGAATTGCGATTGTCCGCGTTTCGTAAATGATGGGGTTATACAAAAACAGGGAAATATCGGCTGACGTACAAACGTCCTCTCACGAACGTGAGTGTAATTAGCCAACAAATCGAATTGTCGTAGTTTAATAAAATATTCGATATTAAACTTGTAACTAACAATATTTCAATGATAATGACAACTTAGAAATAAATTTAACTGTAGCAATTAGCAAATAATAAGTACAGTAAGTAATAAGTACTGGCACTGCACGTTGCGAACGCGTTGGAACGTTGCGTACGATGTACGAAAATGTTGGTTACGAAAATACGAAATACGAATATTACATAGAGACATAATATTACATTATACTTGACGGGAGGGTGTACGACGGACATAACAGTGTTGCATGCTGTGTAATTACCGCCTTTTTTGCCAAACGTTCAAACTGATGAGTCCAATAACATAGTGATAGTCCTATAACTACAACAATGGCAACCTTAGATCGTATTAAACTATCTTAGATCATATAAGAATATAAGATCTATATTTTAGATATATTGTTAGGTTGTACAATATACATTCTATAAACCTTGAGCTGGCAGCAGTCCGAAATATGATAAGAACTTAGCTCTAAAATCGAAAAAGTACTACCAACTATTACATTATTCAATTATTGTCATATTTTAAATACTTGCCAATAATTAGGTATGTAATAAATAATAAATAAATTAAAAATTATATTGTTGTATAAGTAGTAAGTACATATAAAGTATAAAGTTATAGCTTGTATTTTACATACATATCTTGAATGTAGTAATGTACGGGTTACGGTCATGGTATTATAGTAATTATTATGGTATAGCTCCATAGAGTAAGACCATATTATTATGAATTTATGAGCTCACAAAGTAAAAAGAAATATTATTTTCGAATAACGGAGCGAATCTATTACATTTCCTATCAGAATCATTTTTTGATAAGATAAAGATAACACATTACATTAGAAATTTTCAAATTTAGAATATTCTTTATACTGTGAGCTGTGACATTAGTACATTACATATTTACATTAGTACCACGAATTTTATAAATGTAGTAACGTATTTATAGTAATATTATAGCAAGTACTATAAATGCGAAACTATATACATCATATCCCTGATAACTAATTAAGACCTTAATTGTTAATTCGTGATTACTGATTAGTATATCACGTAATTTGAGTATTTGACTAGTAGACTATAATATTAGAGTAATTTGCATAATGGGAGGAAGTAATGCGAAAGTGGTTCCCTCCCAGTCCTCGGTTCAAATAGAAAAAAAAAATAATTTGCATGATAAATTTATTTTATCATGGTAATTTGCAGTTTGCTATAGTTTATTTTTATTCACTATACACTACATTATTTATCTATAACTATAAGTCATGATCATGACTACTATATTATGAATATTGAATTATACCTATTATCCACGAAGTATGAGTATGGACTACGGAACTATGAAAGTATGAATTACAAGTCGAATACACAACCACATGGTACAAGTATAAGTACTGAACTATAAACTATTGACTATATAGTGACTACTGAAATACCCAAGACAACGGCAATTTATAGATCGGATACATTACATATTATAATAATTATGTAATATTTGACTTCATCGTTCACCAAAGTGTCCAAAGTAAACGACTTTAAACTGGAAGCCTTTCAACTATTTAAACTATATAGGTACCCTTAATTAGTTGTTATAATTTATAAGTTAGGACGTATACTTATACTTATGGGTAAATAATATATTACTTACAAATCGATAAACGGTATTTAATTATTTAAATAGGTATTTGACCTTTTACCCGGACCAAAGTGTATTAAATAAATGCGTAGACATTCTATATCTACAATTCTATATCCCTACTATAAAGTTCAATCAATATTATTTAGGTATAAACCGTAAGAAATATTTTTCACGATATTAATTATAATATTTAACTGTACTCTGTACATTATGCATGAAGTTTAAAATATATTATACATCAATTGGTGGGTTAACCCAAATTTGTTTTCGAAAATTTTAGGGATTAAGATATATCTTAGTTCAAGGTGTTAATAAATAAGTACCTATTAAATATTGATATTTATTATTTACAGTAAATTTTATCTATAAGTAACTTGATGTAACCTATAAAACACCCTCCTCCCAATTTTTTTTGTATACTTACCTGATACTGCGTATACCTATTTCTATTACTTATTAGGCTATTACCTATTCCATTAACACCTTTCGAGTTGTAAGATATTTATTAATTTAGTGCATTACAAG
The DNA here is from genome assembly GCA_021307375.1 of Tetraneura akinire. Classification (NCBI taxonomy): domain Eukaryota; kingdom Metazoa; phylum Arthropoda; class Insecta; order Hemiptera; family Aphididae; genus Tetraneura; species Tetraneura akinire. The sequence continues at coordinate 1,963,492 of JAIUCT010000017.1, read as the reverse complement.
TATTTACAACAGTGGCGCAACTAGGGGGGTGCTATAGCATCTCTATTTTCAATTAAGCGCCATTTAGTTTTATGTATATTACCGTACATGGTCAGTCATGAATGAGAATCAATGTGATTCACAATCAAGTCTGAACATTGACTGACGAAGTGACGATTGATGACAACTATTTACGGACAATCTTCAGTTATTCGGTTATTTTATTTTAAAGTCAACACAATTGTCACTATTGAAAGTATGGTGTATTAAACTTGATTGACTGATAAAATGTATATTCAATATTCATAGACATATATTGTCAATCAAGAATGTCAATTATTTTAACTTATGATGAAAATTTCAATCATATAAAAATCAATTATAAAATTTAACTGTCAGTAGTTATCATTCATGTAGTCACTAGTCATACAGTATCACGATTTAAGATCTTAAAACGTGTACAGTATATACAGGGGGTGGACACTCTCTTAAAATAACACGGCCGCCCGAAAATCGGCAACATTCAATCACATTGTCATTCAAAACTGACCGTGTATGGAGGGGCTTTATAACGTTGCATAGTTCATTACTTCATTAGTCACTGCTTTATTAGTTTATTAGCCCCCACGGCGAACACTAACACTGTTCACGAGATAAGTGTATCGTGTCTACGGACAAGTTATCAGTGAGCGACTGTTTTAACGGTTCCAAAATCATAATATATCTTTGATTATTGGAGTATAACTTATCTATGAATGAAATGTTAATTCATTGTTATTAAAATATTTTGGTCATTAGATATTTAAATATTTAATATTTATTTTATTTAAAAATTAGAACTTATATTATTTTTTATTACCGGCTGTCAGCTGAAGAAGTGGTGATATATAGCAATATTAATACATCCATTATATCCAGAAGATCAGAACGAATTGTTTTTAACACTGTAATAAATTTAGTATTAATAAAAATGTAGTCGTAACTAGATATTTAATTAATAATTTTGTAGTTTTTCATTTATAATAATATATTCATGACTAAATAGGTAGAAATATTAAATAATACATTATTAGTGATTATTAGTAATACAATTGGTGATTTATTTTGGATAGTTTATTTTATTTACAGAATTCAACTTTTATTTTCATTTTTTTTTTTTATACATACCTATATTTTGTTCATTTATTGTATTCACAATGACGTCAATTAAGGAAGTTTTCAAAAATAGTTTTCAACTTTTAGCTCAACAAACAGATAGTGGTAAGAAACTGGAATTATATTTAATATGTTAATTTGTACTAAATACCAATATCATGTATTTTTAGATGTAAAAGACTTTTTGAGGCTTACCAAAGAATTCATGGACAAAGGTCCTAATTCCAGTCTATATAATAAAGCTGCTGGTAATCATTATTTTTAACATTTATAATATTATAATAGTATCTACCTATGTAATGTACCTATTATATTCATAAGAATTATATACCTAGGTACCTAAATTTTTTAACATTATTACCAATTTTTTATTATTTTTATATTATAATTGTCAAATATATGTATTAAACAAATTGATACATATAACAAATTAAATATTACAATATATATATATATATATACTTATAGTTATATTTAAATGTATTTTAATTTAGACAAATTGGAGGTTGACGAAGAAAAAATTGTAGCTATTGTAAAAAGCATATGTCTTATGTGTGTTCAAAGCTGTAAACGTAAAGTAAGCTTTTTTTTAATTGTTTATAGTGTATTATAAGTAATAATATTTTAATGATCTAGCTCTCTGATCTGGAAATAAAAGAATCATTGACTGAATATGGGTTTAATGAAATGCAATTGAATATGATTATATTATTTTTTGAAAGTCAAAAGCCATATTTACTAAATATTCTTTCGTCTAGTGCATTCGATTTTCCACACTTTAAAGAACTTGAATGGCGTTTTGAAACTGACGTAAGTTTAAGTTTTATGTATTTTCATTAAAGAAAGACAACATATCTTAATAGTTAAATTATCAGTTATTGATTTTAGAACTTTTTTTTATTAAAATATTTCAGTTTTAAAAAAGGCTATACATTTCAAAATTATTTTAAAGTGATAAAAAATTGCTTAACATTTTTTACAACAATTTTTACTATTATACCAAAAGCAAACAAACTACTCAAGAAAAAATCTTGTTTACTGGTTAGGTACTAGGTACTAATAAGTTTTTTCTTAAAATAAATAAATTATATTTGTATTAATTGCAAAAGTTTAATTTTTATTTAAATAAAATTATTATTGAATATTATTTTTGAATAAATACTTTATTATATAGGTAACCATTATGTATTTGCTATTATCAGAATATATTTTAATACTTTCCTTAATTAAAACTTTAAATATATCAAGTTAGTAATAGGTAAATTAAAATATTACTTCAATTTGTTGTTGTATAATTTTATAATAATCTATATTAAGCTTAAAGAATTTTGTACATCAATTAAATGTACATATTTTGTAAGACATTACAATATTTTTTTATAATTATTATAATAAAACTACAATCATAATGGATTGTAAATATTATTTTTAAAGCATATAACATATAATTAAGTAAATATATAGATAAATTAAACATAATAGGTACTTATATGTTTATAGATGGGTTCCAGGTCTTTATTGCACCAAACAGAACCAATTGTAACATTGAAATTAGATTTAGAAAAAAGTAACTGTTCAGAATCAATATTCTTACAAACCAATCCATTGAACTTGGTCCATATAAAAGATACACTAGAGGCTGTGTTGAAACAGAATCAATCCCAATGGATAAGGAAAATACGTAAACAATTGAAATGAAGGTAAATTATTAAAAATAATATAAATAACTTTGAATCAATGTATCTCATGTGATTGAGTTGATTGATTAGCAATTTTTTAGACTTTATCTTCAGATATATTTGTTTGAGCAGAAACAACTGATTTCGAATCACTCTTGTCATCTTCTAATTTTCCACATACAAGACATGGGAATTTCTTGTTTAATGCCATTCTATACTTTGGATGGCTGTGAAAAAAATTAATTATAATTATAAATGTAATTTTAACCATTATAAATTATAAATAATACTTGCCTAATTGCATATACTATTGGATTATATACTGCATTTGCTTTGGCAAAAACTGAACCCCAGATTGTAAATAATGGGTCCAATGTAAGTAATTGAAATATCCCAGAAAAGTTAATAACTAAATATGGAGTCCAGGCCATAAACCATAAAGATATAGTCATTAATGCCACTTTTGCTAGTTTAAATTCTGCACTAGTATTGCTTTGATCTCCAGATCTTAAAGAAGAAACATTCATTTTTTTTGCTTGTTCTCTCATGGATTTCTCATGTGATGCTACTGCCTATTATTAAAATTAAGTTTATTTTTTTTTTTTTTTTTACAGATTTTCATTTTATCTTACCTTCACAATGAAATAATATGCATAAATAATAACACATAGTGGTAAAAAATATGCAAATGAGCCATATACTATGATATAACTACGACTGAACCATGCCATGTTTAAATAATCAGTACCACATGCTGTCATATTTGCTTCTGGTACATATCTACAACGTATATTATTAAATTAATAATTTTTTTCTTATTTATTATCATTGACATCATTATTTACCTGTTCCATCCGAAAAATGGAGCTAATGTCCAGAAAAGTCCGAACATATATATACAAAATATTTGAAATAAAGCCAACTTTGTTGTCATTGGTTTTGCAGATAACCCCTAAACATACAACACTTATATTTATTTTGAAAATGTACCAAATAAATACATTTTATATTTTTATTTATATATATTTTACCTTTACTATAACATTGTAACGATCTAATGCTATAAACACCATTGTCCATATTGATGTAACTCCAAATAATGAACCCAACATTCCATATATTTCACAACCAAAAGTACCTTAAAGTCATTTTTTATAATAAATTAAAAAATTAACCTTATTGTATATTATAACATTAAATACTACCAAACATCCATGTTTCATATAAACAACTCCACACCATCGGTGGACACATGGAGAACATCAAACAAAAGTCAGAAAATGCCAAATTAACAACCAGTAAATTTGATGGAGTTCTAAGACTTTTTGTACAGGTAAAGATATAAAGGACGATCCCATTACCAGTAACCGCTATAATTCCCAAGAAGAAAATTGTAACACCTAACCACTTGTACCATATTGAATCCATTGGAGGGAACTGATACCTTTAAAGTTCAAAACATTAATTTTTAATGTTTAACTAAAGTATTTCAATCTTCTTACCAAGAAGGATCTATCAAATGGCGCATATCTTCTGGAACTCTATCAACCACTGTTTCATTTCCAAATCCACCTTCATAATTATCCCCAAATGGTCCTTGTCGATCATAATGAGGTCCAATTATATTTAGCATTCTGTTATACCTAATTATTTATCAAATATTATAAAATTAATAACAATAAACACTTATTTGACAGCTATAAAAACTTTAAATAACTTTTTGAAGTTTTACTGTAGTAAATTGAAAAAAATATTAAAAAGTTTTTAAATCCATCAATTACTAATGTATATATTTTACTGATACTACCATAGAATGTGACCATTTGAAATTCTACTGAAGTTGTATTTTCCTTAAGGAGACATCCAAGAAAGGACAATAACTTTCTTACATAGTTACCCTTTTTTAAATAGGTGCATAGAATTGAAACCCTATGTATGCTGTCTTCTATATCTTAAGTGTGTAGTACTTTTAAACAGATTATTCTTAATTCTGATGCCAAGGCTGATGTGTGTTGTAGGGTTTTACTGTATGACTTGGGTAGTATGTAAAATTATACTATGTAAATTAAATTATGCATGTCTTGAAAGTAATACCATTTCATAATAGATTTTTTGTTGATTCCTAAATAACTGAGGATTATTACTGATTATATGTTTGCTAAAAAGAAAGGTAAACAGAAATTGAAACTAGGTTAGGACGTTAGTCACTATTCTTGCACTGTTCTTGACACAAGTCAGTGTTAAAATTTAAAATCAGCACATTCAAGAAAACAGTTTTAAACAGAATACATTGATGTACATTTATACACTAATAATTTGTAGATAAATGTACACATGTAATTTAAAAAGTTGTTTTTATGTAAATTAACTCAATATTTTTTTTATAATTGACTAATATTAAAATTAAAATTTCAGAAATACCTATTTCAATATTCATTGTTATTTATACATAGTATATTAAATACATAAATACGTGTTACCTATGTATTGTATCAACTGCGTAAAAATTATATACATTTTTGGTTTTTCTGTGACCTATCTATAGTACAAAGAGTGATTAAGATGATAGGTAGACCTTTTTTTTCTATTTAAAAAAAAATCTTAATTCAAATTTTAATAAGTAGGTAATAATAATTAATTAGAAATCCATATTACGTGTTACAAATAATATTTACTCTTATAACGTAGAAAGACAGTGACATTGATATAAATCAAAATGGTACAGTGGTACACAAAACTTAAATGTTGAGGAAATTATTGATGAAAAAAAAAAAAAGAACTGGAAATATTATTGTAACAAATAAATTATAATTTGTGAGATATAAACGTATTGGTTTTACAATGATGTGTCTTTTTATTTATTTTTTTTTTATGTTTTTATCTTTTATGTATGAAAACACTTTCGACCCGAAATAATGCTACAATAATTCACGAATAGTATATGAATTCTGTTAAAAAATGGATGTAGTAGGTATTTTATTTAGGTCATTTTTCGAATCTCTCAAAATTGACCCTATGCGTAGGAAATACTACCAAAAATGAAAAAAATACGGCATTTTTCACGAAAACTAAAATTTTGACGAATTCAATTTCAATATTTCACGATAACTGACAATTTTGAACTTAGTAACCTGAAAATTTTATTGGGTATTTACATAGGTAGGTACTAGGTTTATATGTGTTATAATTTTGGAACTGTACGTTAATTTTTTTACAAAATATAGAACTTTAAATATTTCGTAAAACTCTTGTTTTTATGTAGGTATATAATGTTTGATAAAATAGGCAGTTTTGGGTTTTAAGGTCAGAAAATTTCACTGAAATATACTCGTATACATGATATCAAAATATTAGAAAATCCTAATGTCAATTTTTTTTAATAGCTGTCAAAAGTTGATATTTTTAGTGTAATCTATAACATAAAAATCCATAAGTATTCTTATTATTTTTCAATACTTCTATCATATTAATTATATACCTACCTATAATTTATTATAAACAAACATTTTTAATTAAAACGTATTACGTTAATAATTATATATAAATAACAATGTATATCTAATATAACTATTATAGTATTCATGTATGATTATTTTTATTATTACAATATCATGTTTTTCATTATGGTTAAATAAAAATTATTATAAATCATAATATGTACTTTATGCCTACCGCAATGCTTTATTTATAAATATACATGATGCATTCGTGTTTTAGGTACCTACCTATAAACCTACTTATGTAATCATCATAAAAAAAATTCATGAGCGGATATAATATTAAAATTTAATCTTGAATAAATCATATAGGTATATTATATGTTTATAGGTGTACCTAAATATTAAGAGATAATAAATGTCAAATTTGAAATTAACTTATCTTTTAAAATATTTCCTAATTCCTATCTACATTAATGTTTAAACTGTAATAATGTATTTTTTTAAACTTACAATTCAAATTAATATGTATCTAATAATTATTTGTAAATTTTAAAAAGTTTAAAGTTATCAGTCTACTGTTTACTTTTGGGTACCTACCGATGCTAGGAATTATTTTTAATGGAACAGACATTTATTGGAAAGTTATATCATAGAAAGATGAAATGTTGACCCAACAATAATTGGAAATTTATGTGAAAAGAATTACATTGTCTGGAAAAAAAATTGCATGGAATGTGCTTTAATCGGAAAGTATAATTTTTGGAACAGACATTTATTGGAAAATATTAATTGGAAATAATAGTGATATGAAAACACATTATACAGACTCTATTATCTTTGACAATATATTGTAGGTACTGACTACTGAACAGACATATTTGGAAAATATAAAAATTAAAGGTTAATAGATAGGTACTAAGAAATAATCAATATTATGTGGGAACATAATATATACTAAGAAATTTATCTTTTGGAATTTAAGTTTTGCTTTAATCACATAATAAAATAAATTAAAATATATTATGTACCTACTATGTAATATCCATAATCCATTAACTACCATTATCTCATATAGAAGGGAGAATATGTACAGCACCTTTCAAGAGAGTTTATATAATGCTAATTTAAATATTTGTATTTTTTGAGTAATTAAAAAATTCGGTGTTATATGGGGTTATGACGATACCCCAAAATAACTTCAATTATTAGGGACATCCCTAATTATGTCAATATGTATATTCTTTTTTTCTTCTACGAGAATCTGGACATGCTTAAAAAATAATATCATATTTGCATTATTTTCAATTTTCCTTACAGTAAAAATTCAATAAATTGTACAAATATTATTGAACTATTGGAGTAATAATTATTATTATTCATTACGAAATTTTTTGGTCAATTTAATTAGTTTATAATATAATTACCCCTATTTCAATTAACATTTACCTATTAATTGGTATTTTCAAATTTCCAATAATTATACTTTCTTATTACCGAGGTACTTATAATGTACCTACCTATATATTCCAAATAATATGTTTTCCAATAAATATCTGTTCCTAACAAAATTTTTCCTTAAAATATAATTCTAACAAATAAAATTCAAAGACAAGTAAGTTCCATTATTATCATTAAAAAAAAAAATAATAAATCCAAATAATAAATTTCCTGTTTTTGATGGCGCTCCAAAGATGTCGTGTCTTATGACTCATTACTTGAGAAATCATATTCTATATTTCAACAATGTTATAAAACATTTTATTTAAGAAGTACCCACCTAAAACCAAAGAGATAAAATTAATTAATACTAAGACTTACCTACTTATAAAATACGTTTTTATATATAAGTAATTAAATTATAACGTGTTTAAAATTATAATCCAAACATACTTATAACAAAGTAAATGTAAGTATAGAATATTATATTATTATGTCATGTACCTACTCATGTATCATATTAATATTAATAATATTTATTACCTACCTATGAGAAATTATAATTCAATATTGTTCATTGGATCGCATTACAAGTGCATTAGAAAAAAGAAGAGTTGATACTCCTGCCGCAGGGATGATATAGGCGTGTGCAAAGCATAGTATTCAATTTTAATTAGAATTTGAATGCAATGATAAACCATTACATTCGAAAAAACAATTCTGAGCGAAGTTCAGTCAGATAATGTAGGTATTGATTAATATATTGCCGTTTTTTCATCGTTTTTTCTAACGCATAGGGTCAATTTTGAGAAATTCGAAAAATGAACTAAATAAAGTACCAAGAACATCAACTTTCCTACCGGAAACATATGCTATTCGTGAAAATCGAACCATTATTTCGGGTAGTACAAGTGTCTTCAGAAATAAAAACATCAATCTTAAACAGCTATAAAAAAAAATTGAGACTATGGATTTTTCTAATATTTTGATATGATGACTTCAGAAATAAAAAAAAAAAAAAAACGGCGGTCACCCATCCGCTGTCGATGCCTGGCTACAGTGCGTTACACTTACGCAGCTTTCGGGAATATTACGCCGACTACACCACACGTCTCCCAATCTCCCATAGAGCCATAGTTTTTGTGAATGCCGTTTTTTCGTCATTTCTTTCATAATATTTTCGTTTAAACCAAAAATATCAACTTTAAACGGCTATAAAATAAATTGAGACTAGGGATTTTTCTAATATTTTGAATTAATGTTAAGTAATATATAAATATACTTCAGTAAAATTTTCAGACCTTAATGCCAAAAATTACCAATTTTATCAAACATTATATACAATAAGCGACAATTTTACGAAATATTCAACGTCCTATATTTTATTGAAAAATTAACCAAACGGTTCCAAAATTTTAGTAGCAATGTGAACACTCCAAAAAAATTTCAGGTCTCTAACTTGAAAATTGCTCGAGTTATCGTGAAATATTGAAATCGAATTTGTGGAAATTTCAGTTTTCGTGAAAAATGTCGTTTTTTCGTCATTTTTGGTAGTTTTTCCTACGCATCATAGGGTCAATTTTGAGAGATTCGAAAAATGACCTAAATAATATACCTACTACATCCATTTTTTAACAGGAATCATATACTATTCGTGAATTATTGGAGCATTATTTCGGGTAGTAAAATTGTCTTCATACAATCATTCATACATCATTTGCTAGTTTGCTACGCTCAGAATCTAAAATGTAGATATTTCGTCACAGGTCTATACACAAATAATCTGAGAAGGTGAACGTAGTTTCTTAATACATATTAAAAAACATCAAGACACGACTTAGATCATCATTATCTAATGATAAATTAGAACTATTTATGTTCATGAATCTGGAACGAAACATCGAAATTTCACATGATGAAGTAATAGAATACCAGACTCAGACTGTTAATGTTAATATAAATAAGTTATAGGTATGCAATGTAGATATGTAAAAATCTTAAAAAAATAATTTTTTTAAAAAATATAGCAATAAAGTCGCCAGTTACGGTGTGCCTGCAGATAAAGCGATACACCGCTGTACTAAAAATTATTAAGTAAGTATTTCATTTCAAAAATTCAATTTTCAATATATAGGTAGGTAATAGGAATAGCGTATAGGTATAGACGTATAGTAGATAGGTACTATAATGTATACACAAATAGGTACCTACAATAATACAATTAATTTAATTTAAATATATACCAACTTAACTTAAATACATAATAATATATCATTATTAATACGTGGTAGGTACCTACTATAAATGATATGTTGATATTATATCATAAATAATTATAATTTATAATAAATGTTAAATTAACTCATTGCATCCTTTAAAATATTTCCTAATTCCTATAGACACCTACATCAATATGTTACTCATAATGCATTTTTGATTAATATTATGTATTCAAATAATTATTTGTAAATTTTAAAAGTTTAAAGTCATGAATGATGAGTCTACTTGTCTACTGTAATTTATATAAGATAAAACAAAAAAAAAATTAGTCACAAACACTAACCTGCATTGTATTATCTACTCAGTACTCGTATTAATATATTTACTAAATACGATTTAATAACATGTATAACTAAGCTGCATTATTAGCTTTTGGCAACGTATCTAATCACATTACAAAAATGTAATAAACACTTGAACATAAAGATTATAGATAACGTGGTAGAAAAAAGTATCTTTGTAAATAAATACACAATATTACAATACGTGAAATAATGAATGTTATGAGTCACATTGGATAGGTACTTTGGCAGTCATAATTTTTATTCATTATAGATTTAAAATCGTGACTTTAAATTTAGTGATTATAGTTCATAGGTACATATATTAGGTATCTACTTGTTCAGTTGTTCGATTACCTTTATAGACACGAAGTCACAAATAGTCCATTAAAAATGATTGGTAAGTAATTTTAAGTATATTATATTATAATATCATATTTTTTTCATTTAATTTATTTATTATACGTAGGTACCTAGTGCCTATATATTAAACATATACCTAATACATAATAATGTATTGGTATATAAGTTATATGTATTTTGTATTTATAGATTATTCCTAAATATTTAGGTAGATATCGATTATATTGTTTAATCATTAAATATATGACCATCGTTTATTTTTATAATATTATTGTTTGAATATGATTTCGATTTTGAATTTGATATTTAATTCAGTGTTTTACAGCAATATTGTAAATTTTGATGTACCTATGTATAAATTATTGTAAATATTTTGTTCATAAATTATTATAACTGAAAATGTATGTGTATGTGCTTTCCTCTATAATAGGCGGTTACGGTTGGGTTCCTATTGATCATCCCAACACAATAATGTGGGTACCGTGCAATTCCGGCGATCCTCTGCCCAGAGGAGCTGTACACGTTGGCATGGACAAGGGTGGGGAAAAATTGTACGCGGGTCGTGCTTTTTACCAAGGCGACTTGTTACCAGCAAAAATAAACCCAAATCACACGAATGCATATGTGTGCTGGGAAGGCGAAGAGCACGCCATGAATCATTACGAGGTCAGATAAATTATTGCCGTTAATTTGTATCAATTAAGATAGGATAGTATAAAAACATAATATTATAAACGGAAACATTCCCCTATAATACTACGATAAAACACGTCGGTTCTCAATTTTCCATTATGTATAACGATGAAACGATATATACGCGTATTTCATCGGTAAAATGAGATATTATTGAAAATTTCGATGTGATTTATCGTATTTAGGTATAGCATTATTACAGGCGGAGATTCGGAAAAATATCAATGAGTGGGGGGGCTTAAATATTTGATTGCAAACAATTTTGTTTACGATACTTACAATTTAATATTATTTAAAACATATTATTAACTATTATAATTCATAAGCAGGTAGTTGTAGTAGGTAAAACTATATCATCACTATAAGTCTGTAACATAATATTATAATGTATAGGTGCACGCGTAAAGGTTAGGTTAGGTTAGGTTAGGAAGCCAGTAGGTACAATTAGGTAATTATAATTCAAATATGTTAAAATATTTTACTATTCCATTATTTAATTACGAATATAAATAATTATTAATATAAGCTAGAAATCCTCATTATCTTCTCCAAGCCTCATCTGTGAGTATATTGGACATAACTACATAAGATCCATGTGTGCTATTATGCACACAGATTTATATAACAAAGCATTTATTTTTAACTTTCGAGTTCTGGCGGAAATTAAATTTTAACAATGACATATTACACGCCATGATTGATAACTAAAATAATGTAGTAAATAGTAATTTACGTTACTATACGTTTACGCGATCATGTTTTTTTAACAAATGTTCAGGTGTTATCAAAATTAAACATTTAAAATTTTAAACCTATTCGTCAACATTAGGTATTCTGATGTAAACTTCATATTAGTATTTGTTGTAGGATAATAAATTACTATGTAAGCATACATAATATAAATATATAATTCAAATAAATACGAATTATAGCAATTTATATTATATATTATTATTTATTATGAACAATAGACAATAATGATGATTCGGAAAATATAAAAATGAACTTGTGAATTATAAAGAGAATATTATGAGATTATGACAAATTCTTAGATATTTCTTTGACACTGCGTGTAGATGTTTGACGATTTGAATTATTTTCTTATATTTTATTATAAAAGTTACTATATAGTTAGTTTTTATTGCAATACACCGCACTATACAAAAAGTTATTGAATATTTTCAATATAATATAAATATTATATGTTACGAAAGTAAGTCGGTAAAATCTATAGGTTCTATACACTTCTACTGATTAGTCTTGGCAAATTCAAGGATATACACAATTGTCTATTATGTACGGTAAAACTCAGAATCATTATTATAGTTCGGGCTTTTACTAAAGATTTATGTGAAAATCTCTGGATATAAACTATACTACAGTTATATCTAGGTAGAAGTCCGAAAAATGAAATTTATACTATATTACATCACCATTAATTTTCTTTTTCTTTTATGTTCTTTTATTTAGTGCATTACAGGTATCTGGTATACTACATTAGTACATTACTAATGCATACTAATACATTACTTTTTGTATTTAATAATAGTATATATAGTATTATGGTGAAAATATTTACGGCTGATTCATATTTGTTTTTTTTTTTTTAATAACAAAAAACAAAAAAATTATACAATATACACTAATAATTAATAATTTTTATATAGATCAAATTATAATGATGATTCTGAGTTTTACCGTATAATTTTGTTTATCCTAAAGAATTTACCAAAATCAATCAGTAAAACATAGGTTAAACCGGTACCATCCTATAGGTTTCTAATAATACTATAGGTAGGTAATTTAAATATCATATCATATTATAATTATATCGATATTATAGTATAAAAATTTCAAAATAATTAATTATTTTCTAAAAAATGAAATTTTATTTTAATTAATAGTCAATACTTATAATGTTATTTTAATAATATTTGTTAGGTAATTATTAAATTTAATATTTATATTATAATATTATATAACTATTAACTACAAACTACCTATACGAATATATATAAATCTACTATAAAATACAACATTCTCATATGCTTATACCTATAATAGTACCTATTTATTACAATATACAAATGAACAATTGTTAATAAATTATGTTTTATGTTTTTTATACAGTTAACTAGATAAATATTTTATTAATAATTATTATAATTTTTCTTTTTCTAGGTTCTATGCAATGTAAAAGTGGCTTGGCAACATTGCCATGGAAATCATATTCCACCTAACGCTATAGTGATAGGTTCCAATGTAGACGGAGAAAAACTGTATATGGGACGTGCACTTCACGATGGAACATTAAGTCCTGGCAAAGTAATATAATATAATTAATGTATTCGTGTATGTTTATTAAAAATTAATAAAAAGGTTGTTCATATTTTTAGTTAATAAAGTTTAGTTTAAGTTAAGTTAATATAAGTTTATAGTTTATGTAGCACCTACTCATATTCTCAGTGGCGAATTTGATGAGAGCCGAAAGGCGATAGAACCTCCACCTTTTATCCTATTGAGGGGTAATATTATATACCTATATAATATATATACAAGTATATATGATGTAAATACTAAATATTGTAATTATTGTTTTTAAATCCATTCAGATTTTTTACTTCCTTCCCTATTAATTAATTTTTGAATTCATTATGAACGATAGACCATAATATTATATTATAATACTAGTTTTCAGCTAATTAATATTTTCGAAAATACGCCTCTTCTTTTTTGGACAACCTCGGGATTCACCACTGCGTATTCTCCATAATTAAATTATTATATTATAATTTTTTTTTCTAGATACATCCAAGTCATGGAAAACTTTATGTACCATATAATGGAGAAGAAGTAGCTTTTGAGGAGTATGAAATCATGATTTTTCGACCACCATTAATTTACAATGAATAATTCCAAATTATAATATTATTATTTAATAGATATACGAGTACTTACAATATTCGGTTATCCTTAAGTTGATTTAATTGTATTATATACCTATTACCTATTTAATTCATTTAATTAAATTATATTCCGGAATTGAATATAAATAAAACAATTAATTTGGACTTTCATTATAATTTTACATTTCTACCTGTACACCTATATTAATGTATTATCACTACACCTGTATTTTATAGTTTATATCCAATATATCTATATGGCCCAACTTTGTAATATTAATTATGAAGTATTTATTATATAGTAGATTTTACCTACTTAGGTATACCTATTAAATATCATTTTTATCAATTTAATAAATAGGTAGGTACTTATAATAGGGATTCTCATTTTTATTAGAATATACCTACATTTTAATTTCATAAAATATTATAACTCTTCTAATTATTTACAATATAACAATACCTATATCAAATTAGTTTATAATTTTATATTTTATATTTTTATTTATATTTTAAATATAATTAATATAATCAGTAGAACTTATTAAAACTATACTATTTATATTAATATATTATACCAGTGACGTATTTACGGGGGGAATCAAGGGGATCAATCCCCTCCCATAGGCTGTAAAATATGTAAATAATTAAAGCCATCATATTAAATACAATTTTAGATTCTGATCGTTGGTTTTACAATGATGTGTGATTTTTTTTTTTACGTTTGAAAACAATTTTACTACCCGAAGTAATGTTCCGATTTTCATGAATAGCATATTATGTTTCCGGTTGGAAAGTGGATGTAGTTGGTACTTTATTTAGGTTAGGTTTTTGAATTTCTCAAAATTGACCCTAAGTGGTAGAATAAACGACAAAAAATGACGAAAAAACGGCATTTTTCACGAAAACTGAAATTTCGACAAATTCGATTTTAATATTTTACAATAACTCGGGCAATTTTGACGTTAGAGACTTGAAAATTTTATTGAGTGTTTAAATGTTTAAATTAATGTATGAATTAATTGGTTACTAATTTAGTAATTAAAAAAAATATAAGTAGTTATCAGTTATGTAATTTTATAATTAAATAAATAATATAATATTAGGAGTCTATAGATTGTAGGTAGGTACTTAGACTTAGGTACCTAGTATTTTTGTATTCAATATTTCAATTTGGATTTCATTCCTAACGTTGAAATAAAATATATTTATATAATTATTAATGTTTATTGTGATCTACAGATGTCGTTGTAAGTATGTTGATTGTAGATATCAATTGGGTACTATTATAATAGTCGGGCTAGCGAGAAGTGAGTGCTGGCAACCGATGGGCGGAGTTCAAATATTGTCAGAACCAGGGATTCTTAAATTAGTATTAGAATCCGTTAGTGTTTTCCGGTAGATGCGGCGTACTGGTGCGGCGGCGCCACGCATCAGCAGGTGGCCGTCATGACTCATGTTTTAAAAGTTAAACGCGCCAAATGGTTTTGAATTTTGATAATCACTGTAGTCAGCGCTCACTTTTCGCCAACCCGACTATAGTATAGCTCACAAATTAACTTAAGTGTGGGAGGGGTGCTTATCACCAAGTAGCAGGATACTAAGTATTATAAGTCTTATAATTTTAGTATTTCAGAAATCACACCCTAACCCAGGGGTGGCGAACCTTTTTTGGTTCAAGTGCCTAAAATTTAAAATCAAGTTTTTTGAAATATGCTGGCGTGCCAAAAAAAAAAAAAATTTTATTAAAATACATATTATGTAAAAAATAAATATTATTTATTATAACATTTATGAACACAATTTCTTACATATTATTAAAAACTTTTAAATTTGATTTTTAAAATTTCTCATACTAAAGTTTTAAAATATAATTTTTTTAAGATTTAAAATAATATTTTTTTAAGTTTTTAATTTGGCGTGCCATTGAAATTTGGTCAACGTGCCACTTCTGGCACGCGTGCCATAGGTTCGCCACCCCTGCCCTAACCTAACCTTGTGAAAAGTTAGCAATCAACATTTTTACATACCCTACTAAAAAATTGTTATTAATTCGTAGACCTTATTAGACAATTTATTTAATTTGTTAAATTTATATTCGACATTAGAAACATTTTCAGTTTACATTGAATATCTTCAGTAGACAATACTCTTTCAGCAGTACATAATTTTGTTAGAGTTTTCATTTTTCTTATAAACACTTTTATGCACTATTTTAGATATAAAATTCACAAATATGAGAAAGAAAGTTTTTAATTTTTAGTAAAAATTAAAAATACCTTTACGCACTTTAGTGAACGCTAATAGATGTAAAAAACTAAAAAAAATAGTGCAGAATAAAAATGCACAATTTAAATCGAACAAATTTTAAGGTCGCCTAACATTATTTAACAAAAACCCGTAGAAGTTAATAGTGTGTTATTAACTGGATGATGCTAAACGCAAAGATAGCAATGCAATATGCAAACTAAAAATTTAACTAGTGGAAAATAAAAGTTTTAACAAAATTTTGTAAATTGGAAACTAGGTTCAACAAACTAATAACAAATTTGTTAAATATATCAAATTGTTAATTTGCTAACATTGTGCTGCTAAGTCCTCAAGGGTATGTGATTTTTCAAATATTTTATTAAAATATTAAACTTTAACAGTAGGTATAAAAACATTTATAGGTGCAATAATTTTTACATTTTATTTGAAGCAGAAATTAAAAGCTAGAATAGCTAGAAAGTTTTATTTTATAAAATATGAATATTCAATTACCTACACTGATAATTGTCCTATTAAACTTTAATTAATTTTGTTAAATAATAAATAGGTACTTTAAATGCAATTTTAGTATAATTTAAAATTTAAATTTAGTTTTAAAAGTTCCAAAAATATATTAGATTAATAGAAATTGTCATTGAATGGTGATAAATCATAATAATAAACATGTATAGGCGTATAGTTTAAATATTGTGATGCATATTTGTCAATAATCATTAATCAGCGTAAAATGTAGGTATATAATTTATTATGTCCGTACATTTTTCCACGAGATCTATAGGTCAAATATATATATTTGAATAATAATTTCTATATTGGACCAATTTTAATATGAATTCTATCGAATGGAAAATTCCAGCCACGACCCGAATCCAATATTTTATACCTCCTACGAGTAAACCTTTCTTTCCTTTATACAGACTGCAGACATTCTTCAGCGTAAATTATAGATGTCCATGTTTAATGTCTATGTACTTATACGTGATTAAATATAGAAGAATACGAACGTTTTTTCTTGTCCTATTTTTTTTACATATTTTAATTGTACATCATTCGATAATTTTTTTTTTCTTTCACGTTAATTTTATAATTTCAATCTGTACATAGGACATAGGAGGTTAGGTACTTAGGTATATTATAGAAAAACAATACGGCGGTAAAACAGGACAACAAGTTGTCTGGCGAATTTAAGGAGTTGTGTGCGCACATCAACCGCACACTCAGCTATATTATCGATCGAGGGAGCCTCGTGCTGTGGCGATACCTACCAAGACAACAAAATACTATATAACCCGTGACGTATACTCGGGTGTGTTTGTGTGCATTTTTCAGTCGTCGAAAACAAAATAACATATTACATAATTGTTATAAACACGACGGGGGAGTTTTTTTTTTATGGATTATCACGTACGTTTTGTCTTTTGTTTACAATATATAACTTAGGTGAATTACCTAATTACCTATAGGAAAACGGCGAATACCGCGAATGAAAAACGATGTGCGTTTCGGGGGCGCATTGGTTTTGAATTCTTTTCGCACGGAAAAACTCCGCAATATGAGTCGGGTACGTTTTACGCGCATTGGTGATAAGGGCGGTTTTTCGTCGCGTGACGGATACGTAATTATTGTTGGTTCGCGGTCGAACGTGAGTCATACAGGAAACCGTCACGGTTCCGCGGCATATACGACTGAATAAACAGACGAACGGAGAAATGGAGAAGCCTGCAAGTGAGTATTTAACACATCATAATTGTATATTATATTATGGTTATGGTAACCCGATATAGGCACCATAATAAATAATATTATATTTATTTTATAATATACCTGGGTACATGTGACAGTGTATTACCTATATATACGATTATACGATAAACGTGGTAAAGATCTATAATTATTATAATATTTATACATATATGAATTATTATTAAACTCTGTTTCGCGCTTATAGATGAGAATTAAATCCAAAATATACAAGTCTAGATACGTATGGTAAATTTTCTAATATTTTCTTGACGTTATGCATCGTACTGTTATATAATCGACAGAATTGACCTATATAATAATAACCCCGGGTTATATAGTTTATCTGTTATAACTTATAATATAAAAATTGTATATTACTTTTATGACACGAGTACCTGATTTTTCTCATCGAAATGATAGTAAAATCCAGCTTATACCTACATTATATATGGCCATATGGGTAGTATAAGTATACCTACATAAAGTGCTTTCCATATTATATGTCCAAGTACGTATGCAGTATAAACATAATCCGTTGCTGTGTCTATTATATTTTATAATTATGTAGAACTCGTTTGGTCGTTTCTTGTCAAAAACACTTTATTACGCCTTATATGCGCGTGACATTCACAGAAGGAAATCGAAACGAATGTAAATTTTTCATTATTTTTCTTTTCACATCACTGCGCAAATTAATTGCAAGAGAGTAACATTTTTATTATATTATGTCCGTTTTCTATATTCCTTTTATTGTCCTAAGATTTAAATTAATAATTAGAGAAGAAGTATATCTACAACCTACTCCACTTTTATAACGTTAACCCTTCCATCATAAATAAAAAATAATCTAAAATCATTTTTTTTTTTTTTGTTATTAATCTGTTATCTGAATACCTATTTGATGAAACATATATAATATGTATATAATTTTTTATATTATATATATATAATATTCTCTATTTCTCTCTCAAAAGAGTAAAGAATTATTATAATTATAATTGCAGGTCTTAGGTCAATAACGTTATAAAATGAATAACAATAGTAATACACATCAGTGGACCACACATATTTTAAGTTCTATGTTTATATATTATATATATTATCATCATGGTCGACCGTTTGTATACTTTAAATACTTAACCAATTAGGTATACAAACGTTAGAGAACTTAGGCTGTGATTGTTAAATTTTGAATGTTATACTTTTTTTTTATTTCGTCACATCTATCGTTTTTACATTAATAGGTTTACATATTACGTATATTATTGGTACACATAAATACTTATGTTTATTTTAATATAATCATAAATTAAACTTAATCATTATGATTATCTCTATATTATCAATAATTAAATTTATACATCTTTCACTATAGTTACCTAAAATACTGCGAGGAGTATTAAAAAAATCATGGTTTTATCATTACCTAATTAATTTATAGTTTCAATTTCTAATTTTCTCATATGAATTTTAAATATTTAAATTTTATATTTTGTGCTGTGTTATTGTTTTAGTCTTTAAGATTGCCTATGTTTTAGTTTTTTTTCTCTCCTCTCTTTTTATATTATACTTCAAATTTTCGATTTTTACCTTTTTCATATGAACTGCTGTAATTTGTTTTATACTTTAAGATTTGGACTTCAAGTCCGTTATTATGAATTAAATAAATAAATAAATTATAAATATTGTATATATATAATATTTGTATATACAGATTGATCAGTAGAATATATAATAAAATAATCGAGATAAATAGATAATATTAAAAAATTAAATAATTACAATATCGACTGACTAATTCATACCAATACATGATCATAATACTATTAATTACATAGATACAATTTTTGTAATAAACTGATCACTCTGAATAGTCTGAATATGATTATATATGGAATACTAAAACATTTTTTAAAGTAAATTTATCCTTAATTTAATTATTTATAGATAAGCATAAAAATGATAACCAAGAACCAATAATAAAGAGTTATAATATTAGAGTTGAGTACCCACTTTGATTGTTTATGTTTTAGAAACAATTTTATGATGGTTTAGGCTCTAGGATTCATATTCTTTATAATGGTAGTTTGCCAAGATTAAATTTTTTACTGACAATATAAACGTCACATTTATAACAGTGCCAACAATGTTATACAATTAAAAAAAATTTATAAAACTGCAACGCCAAATGTGCTTTGCGCTTGTTACTTGTATCGCTATAGGCTATAGGCTATACGTATATAACTTATATATTTATAGTTTATACATTTGGTAACTTTTTATAATATATTATATTATTATTTAATTTCATAAATAGGACAAAAAAAGTTAGGCTAGTTAATAATTATAAATGTTTTCAAAAATAAAACATTTGAAATAGTTATATTGACATATTGTACTATTATGTACTTTTAATAGTAATAATAATAATCTATACAGTATACGAGTACATTGTTATATTATTAAAATATAAATAAAATAAATAATTTATTTTACGAGTATACTCGTATAATAATCACAAATTCATAATATTCAATTTATATATATTGTAATAATGATGCAAATATTAGAAGAGTTTAAAGTATATAATGTATAGGTTATAATATATATAGTTAGTATAGGTACTTACCATACATTATATCATATAAAGATATATATTGTGTAATGATGTACTTGTATTATAGCCTTTTAGGATATAGGAGTATTTGAATTTAATTTTAAGTATAACGGTATAATATATACATAATCATTATAATGACCTAACTATAGTTATATTTATATTATAATTTATAATAAACAGTACTCCAACCTGTTACTGGCTGTTAGGAACTAAGGAATAATTATTATAATTCATCTATTAAATGTTAAATGAATTATATATGATACAACTAATAACTATAATTTAAACAACATTATTGTTAAATCTTAATTTTTTTAAAACTTAAATTTGTATACTTACTGTCCTCTAAATTTAACACACAATAATTTTGTATAGAAATACGATATCTATTTTTATTAAAAAAATATTTATAAACTTTGTAACTAAAAGTTAAATTTTTAAAGTATTATGCTTAAATTATATAATATCTTCAACATTAATTATTTTTTTATTCAGTCAAACAGTTTCAATATTCTTCTTACTCATAAAGTCATAAGTCATGACTATAGACTATATTACATAGAATTTAATATTAATATATTAAGTTAATATTATTAACACTATAATATATCTTGGCTTTATCGTAGTTAGTGATTTCTTTGGTTTAAATTTTTGTTCTACCTTCTACCATTCTTTTAATAATTTGCCTAATAATTATAAAAACTATTTTTCTTGAAAATTAGAATTGTGAATTCAACTAATATTATATAGAATATATTTTAATAGTAGGTACAAAATAATATTAATCGTACAATTATTAATATAGATATTATATATATTAAAAACGTGATAGTGTGATACTGAATTGACCATCAATTTCTTATATGTACGTGCGAGTATATAATTTTTTATTTAAATTTTAAATAATAAAATATTCATTTATATTATTATAATAATCTAAATAGTTTTAAATTATTTTTTAATCTGTTATAAGACTTTTTTAATTTTGCATTGTAAACAAAAATAATTGTGTATTTTATGAAGATAAATTGCTTTATTAATTCACCTGTTCTGTTTATCTATTTTAACTATTTTTAGTCAATTTAAATTATTTATAGGTATGAACATGAACATGAAATTTTATTGTTTTAATGCTACTTTAAGTCTATAATATATACTTATAATATAAATAATATATAGGCATATACCTTAAATAATATACGCAATAATAAATTAATAATATTATCATAAATATATAATTTCACTGTAAAAATTAATATAAATATAAAAAATAAAAATAAAACTAAAAATAAATTGAAAATGAAATGATATGGTATATAGTTATTAATTATTGTAGTTACGTTAACTATAGAATAATAATAAATATATTTCTATATTTTTTCAAACATTTTTCCAAACAAATAAAAAATAAAACTGATATAAAAATAAACTAACGCTTGGCATAATGCCATTTAATTATTTTTATATTTAATATTATGTTAACATATTGTATACACTCATATTTTTCTACTATTTTTATTTTTCAATTTTTAATTTACATCATAATATCGTGTTCACAATTCACAGGAATTAATTTGATCGACATCATAGATAAAATTTCAACTATCACGAATTCACGAATCAAGTTAAAATGTCAAATTTATATTACCTACCTAAAAGCTAAATAATAATATTATTAATTCCGATTTCGTTTTAAATTGTTAATTTAACATTTTTGTTTTGTAATAATTCATATTACTATCAGATTAAAAATAAAAATTTGAAATAACATAAAATACACTTTCACGTTAAAATAATGAATACAATAATTATAAATGATAGACAACTTAAGGGTAAAAATAAAATTGTTATAGACTTATAGGAAAATATAATAATTTGGCGGATAACGTTTTTAATTTAAAATTACAAGATACTTTGTAAGAATAATTTTTTTTTATCTAAACAATAAAAGTAGAAAAAAAGAGTAGAGAGATAGAGAAAACAAGAACATTTTAATCTGGTATAATTGCATTGTGTTGTAGAACATTTCTAAAACTTGTGTATAGTTGTTAGTTATTACTTATTAATTACATAAATCATCGATGCGACATACGAAATGTTTTAAAACATTTTGCAGCGTATAGTGCAAACTACGATAGTAAAAAATACTATATTATAGAATAGTCATATATAGAATAACAGAATTTACCATAAACATAATATAATTTACTACGCTTCAAATATAATATTATTTTTTATTAAGTACTCTATCGAGTTTGTCGCATACTTAGGTTGTAGCATTTTTTCGATTTTTTTTATAGATGACGATTTATTATATACTTTATGCATATTATAATATTTGATTTATCGAGATATTTTATGTTCAGATGAGTAGGATATAGGAGAATGTTTATATTATAATATACTCGTATCTCGTATACAACGTGTAGGTGGTATAAAAATGTACCTTATTTAAGTCAACATGTAATTTTTATTTTTTTATGGTATTTTAATAATAATAACAATATGCAAATACAATTTTTAATGATCTATAAACTATAAACATATATATACATACATATAGATTCATACATGTTTACATTCATATATTCGTTAAATATTAATTATTTAATACGTTAAAATTTGATTTTGCCATATTTTTCTCTATTTGAAATAGGTACACGTTTCTCACGCCGCGTAATAACTATATTATCATTAGGTATATCATAATATGGCTATATAATATATTATATATTATTATTATTAAAATGTAAAGGGTAAACGTAGGAAAAATCAACTATATAAGTACATGTTTTATAAGAACTTTACTTTAATATTGATATATACTTAATTTACATTATATATAGTTTACTATCTGTCGAAACTCGAAAGGTATCTAAATCGAACACGTATTGGAATTTATCGCAAATCAAACAACTATAATAATGTAGTTATGTACCTAATGATAATAAAAATAAATATATCATATAGGACACTAATTATAAAACAAATCCTTATCCTTATTCCTTATAATAACACGTTGGAAAAAATAAATAACGTATTAATATAATATTTATGTATTTATGTATTTATATTTATTACTTAACATATTAATAACGATATTGTTTAGACTTAAGAGCTTATTGTAATTAAAATGTTCATTATAATGCCAGCGTATAATATTATAATGATAACATATAATATTATCCGAAGACACGACGACGTCCCCTACAACGTGTGCGATGCGCGGCACACGCGCGTATACTTGGAACGTCTATTAATACGACGACCAATGATCGTTCGTGGTCCAGCCGACATCTGTTCTGGCATCCGACCATCATCTAGCGTAGTAATAATAATATCCGTTGTTGCGCGCGCTAAAGGCGTGTATTTCGTTTTGCCGCGTACTCCGTTTACTACGTTGTTGTTATTATTATTAAAATTAATAATAATTAAGTACGTTTGTTGTTGAATTATTGTAATATTTAGACTTTCGGTATTGTCAATTTCGCATTCCGTAGTTTTGTCGTGGGTGTGTATATGGTTTTATGCTGTCATCGTTATTATATCAAATATACGTTCGGTCTTCGCATAATACGATTCGGTAAAAAAAATTAAACGAAATCGGCCAAATTGACTATTTTTTTTATTTATTTCTTCCGATCATTACACTGGAGATTGAGCGAAAAACAATAATTAATCGTGATTTATCATCGTTCAAAGTGTGTGCGCCTTTTGTATTAATATTATAACATAATTATAATATCGTATATATATACATTATATTATATTTACACGCCCCAAGCACATCCGCCGATACACGTATAGAATAATATATATTAACAATTATAATATTTTATTTTATTAATTTGTTTTTCTCCTGGATTCGCCTTATCCGGATTATAATTATATACGCAGAGACAATAGACGATAAAATAATCAGAACAAACGTTGCAGCAGTATGATTTGTGCGATACGTACTACAACAACGTCGACGAACAATAACAATAATATTACTTACTTACGCGTTTCGTAATAATAATATTGACAATTTTCCGATTTTACTTATATTTATTACATTAAAATATAATTTTTTTAAATTAAATAATAAGTTATTATACCATAGTTAACGTGATTATATATATATAGGTATTATATAGACGTGTGCGTATAGAATAAAAGTGGCTCGTGACGTTGAAATTTTGCGAACTCCGATTCGGATTATGATATTTTTCGGTTTATACTATTTAGTGAAAAAAGCGATTTATTTGTCGTCGAAAAAAATATTGAACATCGGCGGCGATCACAAGCGCAAGAAATCGAAGCGCAAAAACAACAAACGAGCTATGAAAGGTATACTCGATTATTATTATTATTATTTTCATATAATATTTATAATATATTATATATACATTTATACATTTTTTAAATATAATATATTATATTATACGAGTTACGAGTATATTATAACAGGAATGACTGAACGAGATATAAAAAAATGGCCTCGTGAAATGTATATAAGCGTAATAATATTATAATCATCGTTTAAAGTTCATTATATATATATATATATATATGCACTCGTAGAGTCGTATTTTAATAAAACCTCCGGATGCGTTATGCGTGTGTTAAGCGAGGCTGGTATGACGATGGAATTGTGGTCTGGGAGACGAGTTCGGGGATTCACGGGAGAATATTTCGTCATAATAAATAAAATTAATTGATTACGCTCGAAAGTGATAATGCTCTTAGCTGCTGTACAATATTTATTATTGAGCATTTATATATTATTCAAATTAAATATGATGTATATAATAAATAATGATCGATAGTGGTTATACGTATATTATATAGATGAGATTAACATTTTTTTTTTTTCAAATAAACCTAGACATTCTAGAAAAATATAATATAATCTATATGGTTTCTAAACTTTATAATATCTAAATATTTATTTGTTATTTTTAATTTTTATGTCGTAACATAATGCAATTAATCTTCATTATTCTTCAAATCTATTTACCTAGTTCAATAAATAAAGATAATTTAAATTTAAAAATAAAATAAATAAAAAATGCAGGACGATAGCTATAAATTATTAGAAATTAGACAATAGGTACTACAATATTAAGTAATTTCATTTTCAATATGGGTACATTATATTTTAATAGATTTAAATTCCATACTTTCCTATTTGCTTCTTATTTTCTTATATACCTATTACCTAATCATATTTGAGATTATAAAAATATTAGAAAGAAAGATTATAATTTTAGGTATACCTCGTCCCTCGTCTATTTATTAACGATTACAATATTATACTACGAGTAACGAGTATAGAGTAAAGGACATGATAATATTATTATCATCCATTAAATTAATTAGAATTAATATTTAATAGTTTAATACTGAAATTGATCTGTAAACAAAAGTATTATAAGAATTATATATTTTCGTTTTTTCTATTAGTAATAAATTTTTGTCGCAGATTATGAGAATCATATATTTTTTATATATATATATACACACACGAGTATGTAATATATTCGAATATATGTATTTTAATATTACTTTATATGTTACAATATGCTATGATAGGTACTATATTATTATAAAATTAATAAATTTTACTACAATAGGGTTTGATATACTTATTGCTAATAATGCATTTATTTAAATATTTTATGAACATATAAAGTAAACAATATTAAAACTTTAAGGCTAATGCCTTCAGTACGAGTTCGAGTAGGTAGATGCTATGTAAAATATTTATAACAATTAATAATAAGCTAATAGATTAGATTAGATTTAATAATAAGAATGTAGACAGACGAATAGATTATAGATTTTAATATTATCATTAAATATAGGTACCGAATGAATAATATTATACAGTCCATTTCCATTATAATATAATGAAATCAATATTATTATTTTTAATTTTTAAATATTATACCTATAAGTAGTAGGTATATTTAGAACAAAAATTAATATGGACAGGTATAATACATATATTATATTATTTATTTTTCAAAATTATATTCATTTATGTTATTTTTTCTTCAACTTAGATGTAAGATTGTATTAAATAAATTATAAATATATCTAATAAGTAAATTAAAATAATAAGTAATAACATGTATGTACCTAAATATAATGTAACAAATTAAAGATTGATAAAAAATACTTTTTTCAAATTTAAAAAAATACTTAGTACCTAGTTGTTATTAATAAATAGAGAGAGAAAACGAGAGAAAAAGATATTATTTTATTATTTATACTTACATTTGTATGAGTGCTTCTATAAAACAAAACATAACATCATATGTTTTATTTCTCCCCCGCTATGATGAATGATGATTCTATTCGAAGGGAAGTTATAAATAATAACTGAAAATGTTCTGGCATAGCAATTTAATATTATAAGACGTGTAGTTTTAAATTTCAATCTATTTAAAAATTGTTTACATTATTATTCATTTTTATAATTATTTAATCTATATTATCGTGGAATGCATAATGCATATATTATAAATAATTATGATAAGAGGTGTACCTATATATACACAAACTTTTATATATTATATGGGTACTAAGTATTAAGTACCTACTTAATATAATCTGTGCTCACTGCTCAGATAGTAACTTTGAGAATTCGAGATAAATAATTTATTGAAAATTATACCGACGACTAATGATAACGAATTAAAGATATTGATAAAACACATTTTCGATTTTTCATATCATGATAATATAATATTATAGAGTAGGTAAATAATAATTATTATAAATAATGACGTCAGATATATTATTATCATTTCTTCAATAAATTAAAAAAAAATCCTAAAAGACAGAAAGATAGTATGAAACTAATAAAATTCTAAACTTACTAATTTTGTTAATAAATATATTATTATTATTATTTTTTTTTTTTTGAAATTATTCTCAAGGACTTTAGGTATATTATCCATTTATTTATTATAATATACACGTATTCGTGTAGTTATACCTATAAGAATAATGTATTACTATAATAATGATGTTCTAAATTTTCCAACTTATAATATTTATAAGGAATAAGGATCATTATATGAACGAATACTTTGAATACAAATATTATACTGTATTATACATTAAATTTTATACTTACAAGTTATACCTTATACAGTTTTACGTAATACGAAAGTTGGTATTCAAAGTTTAGAGTGATTCCATATCCATTGGATTGAGATTTAAGTTTGTAATAACATTATATAATATGTTGATGAAATATTATTTATATATTACATACATTTTATAAACAGTCGTTTATAGATATACCGTATAGATTTGTTATAAGTTATAACTCTTTAAATCCAGTTTTAAATAATTTATACTGTAAAATTTAAAACAAAATGTCAGTTCCTAATCATAATTGGTACATTTTCATTGACACATTATAGAGATAAACATTATATATAGTATTTATTTACCTATCTAAGTTATTTTATTAGTTATTACTGTTTGTTATTATAATACTAATAGTATATACTTGCTTATATATTATATTATTATTATATATTATTTAGATAATAACACTATAAGTATAATAATATTTATAAAACATTAAATAATAAATGTATTTCATTTAAATTATTATCACAATGCGAGCGGCGAGCAAAATTCATAGAATGTAATATTATAGTATTTATTACAATGTGAAAAAAAATTATTATGGTATGTCATTTAGAAATCATTAGTCATCATTATTGTAACACGAAATTTTCACAACTCTAATATATAAATATCTTATCTATACCTATACAAATACAAAGAATTATAATTATCATATAAATGTGTGTGCGTGTGCGCATGTTTAGTAATACCTAATAAAAAATTATAATATCAAAAAAATAATTTATTTGACATTTTACTGATAAATGTTTTTCTATTGGGCTTTGATGCTTTGAACAAATTTCGGACAAAAGTGAAATGTGCCATTATTATATGATACAGTTTTTTTTTTTCGTCCCCCTAAATTATAAATAATATTATAATCCTATAGCATTTTTGTTATGACACGTATACCGCGGGTACCACATATTTTTATTATTTACTACCATGGTAATCATTGTAACTTATACCATATAAATCTAATGTACCTATCTATCTATATCCTAATTCCTATATAGACATATAGTAAAGAAATAATTTCCTTCCACTATAATCTATTACACCTTGTCGTATCAGTGTATCACGTACGACCTATTCGGCTATTCCTATATTATGAGTATTCTTTATTAATTTATTATGCTTCATGTATTAATATATTATAATACGTACTTATACGGGGGTTGCAATATGCTGGTAATAATAATAAATATTGAAGACATGTTACGTATGGTCATGGATTGAGTGTAGGTATAATATATAATATTCAACTTAAAATGACACAGTTTAATGGGAAATCCACATAATATGTATAATAAACCAAATTTACGAGTAGAATGCTTTATTGATACTTAAGTTTAAAGTTTTAGTATGATTATTTATTATTAGACGTTTAATATAGCTGAAATAGATACAGCTATACAGGTACATTTATTATAATATAGGTTCTTATTGCTATATGAATGATTATGAATACTCAAGGTTTACGGATTACCTATTATAATATTATGTACCTATTATATATTTATAACTGCATATATCAACGAGTTTTAAGTCTAAATTAGTTAGATGCAAACATATTTTTAATTTTAATTTTGATTTAAAATATAAAAAATATAATTACTTATACTTATTACTACTTGTAACATACTTATAAGTTTTAACCTATTACCTATACTTACTTGTGGTAAGTAATGAATAAATAATATAAGATATTTCAATAATTTCACTATATTTTCTTTCTTTTTTGCATTTTACACATCATTGCGTATATTATAGACGTTATAGATATCTACACTAACAGTAATATCATATAGGCAGGGCCGGCTTGATGGCGGTGCAAACTGTGCTCATGCACAGGGCCCCGCGTTTTTAGAGGCCCCGCGTTATTTCATACTTAGTCAATGATGATATAATAGGATTTATTGTAAAATGTGTAAAAATATTTTGACATCTGAAATACATTGTTACACAAAAAAGTATATTTTATTTTTTCTACTCTATTCGAGTATTTTTTAGATTCTGAGCAAAGCGAATTTACATTGATGTGTGATTTTTTCTAAAATTTATTCTGAAGACATTTTTACTACCCGAAATAATGCTCCGATTATCACGAATAGCATATGTTTCCGGTAGGAAAGTGGATCTAGTTTGTACTGTAATTAGGTCATTTTTCGAATTTCTCAAAATTGACCCTAAACGGTAGAAAAAACGACGAAAAAACGGCATTTTTCACGAAAAATGAAATTTCGACGAATTCGATTTCAATATTTCACGATAACTGAGACAATTTTGTAGATAGAGACTTTGAAATTTTTTTGGGTGTTTACATAGCTACTATATATATGTGGTAAAATTTTGGAAACGTTTAGTTAATTTTTTTACAAAATATCGGACTTTGAATATTTCGTAAAATTCTCGTTTTTACTTATATAATGTTTGATAAAATTGGCAATTTATGATATTAAGGTCTGAAAATTTTACTGAAGTATATATACATATTACTTAACACCCTATCAAAATATTAGAAAAATCTCTATTCACAATTTTTTTTTTATAGCCGTTTTAAATTGAAATTTGAGTAAAATCAATATTTAAATTTTTTATATTATGGATTTTTCTTATTATATTGCAATATTTTACAATAATGTTAAATAAAATTGACAAATATTTTTTAAAAATTTTGAAAATTTAATTATATAAAAATTATATAGAGTGTTTATTTATGTACTATATGTGTGATAAACTTTTGCGATTTAAATATTTAATAAAAAATGTCAATATTTTAAAAAATACCTACATTATAAACTGACTGAAATTCGCTCAGAATCGATTTTTCGAATGCACTGGTTTATTATTTCATTCAAATTCTAATTAAAATTAAACGCTATGATTCGCACACCTGTATCCTAAGCGGCAGGAGTATCAGCTCATTATTATTATTTTTTTTTTTTTTTTGGTTTTTATAAACTTTTTATTCTCATTTAGAGGCCCCGCAAAAGTTATTGAACTTGGCCCCAAAATTTTCCAAGCCGGCCCTGCATATAGGTATGTATATTATACTCGTAATTTATAATATTATTTTTCAGTGACTAATTGTATCGGCTTTATAGTATTCAAGTGACTGGCTAGTCACTAGTGGCTAATAGCATATATTATAATACAATAGGAATAGGGGAGTGTTAAGCAATAGGAAGGAGCATTGACCGTATTTGTAATTTTATAAAAATAATAATATCTAACTATAGTATAGTAGTATGAACATTATTAATAATTATTATTATTCACTCGTTATTTATATAATATATTTATTATAATGCATTTATTATGTTTGATAATACAGATTAATATTTAAAACATTATTTTATTTAAGCATAATAAGCATTTTACAAAAAATATTCTTTTTGTAAAATGCTTGCTTTGCAAGTGTTTTTTTGTTCTTTATTTTCATCTCACTTCTTCCAGCATACGTTATCTCGCTTCCTAAATATGTAAAACATTGAAAAGTCTCCAGCTTCTTATTTTTTATTATTATATTCGAAGTCGATGCCTGCAGCTATATTAGTCCCCAACCGAAGGACTGAATGGTGGACTATTTTACGTTTGCAATTTTTTAATTCCATCATATCATTATCATCAAGATCAAGAATTAATAATGCAGTTGTTTCTTCTTGCTTTCTGCATCGCAGTTGATGAGCTAGTATTTAATCTATTCTCAAGTTGCCATCATCAAACTTCAAACCCTTCCATTACCGTTATATTTGCTTCGGAAATTGCTAATGATCGGTCGTAGCGGTTACTGCTGCCCTTCACTACCTCATTTTAATCGCCTTTTACGATATGCAGTAGATAATATTATGGTCCTATTCCAACCCCAAACGGGGAATATACATTATATTATTATAGTGTACACTATAAACCATATTTTCAATAATTATTTCAATAATAAAATTGAATTTTTTATTTACCTATACCAAATTTGGAGTTATGGTAAATTGGTAGCTTAATAGCTTATAAAAAAACAACAAGGCATTATAATTAATAATTATTATATTATATTATATTGTATCTACACAATTGGGTAAAAATTATATATTAGCCATTAGGTATTTATTAAATATTATTTGAATGGTATCAGGATAACCAAATAAATTTAACGGGTTTATAAATATGTGGGTAGCAGTGGCGTCTTTGTGGGGGGGCGATGGGGGCGATCGCCCCCTCCGTGGCTCGAAATTCCATTTCATAATTTTAAAATTCCTATATTTATTATTTACTATTAATAATTTAGATATTATATCAGGTCCTGATTTACCAATTCAGAGGCCCAGTGCAATTTTAAATTATGGGCCCTTTTTTCACTTCGATCAATGCTACATTTATGTTTATAGGTACTGCATAGTGCATACTATACATTATATAAATTAGGTATTTCATAAAAAAAAATAAAGTAATAGTATTAAAAATCTAATTTATTTATTACAAAACAACGCTACATTTTAATTTATATAATATTATAAATGAAAATTTTTAAAAGATGTATAATTTATAAACATTTTCTAGCTTTTTGTTTTGAAAATTCGTCTATTATATCGTCAAAATTTAAACTGGATGTTATATTATTTTCTATCGATAATATTCCTAATGCATCTAAGTTTTGTTGTCCCGAAGTCGACCTTAATCTATTTTTTATGCGTTTCAATGATGATTTAAATTTTCTTTTCATATATCCACTTAAATATTTTTTCGACATTTTAAATGAAATATAAATAATAAAAAAAACACGAGACGACACTACGCAATAGTATAGTAGACAGAAGTGTACTGTATGAAAATGTGCAACAATTTAATAATTTTATTGATATCATTTTGGTAATATTATTATTTTATATTTTTCTCTATTAGAAATAAATTTTTGTCTCAGATTATGAGAAACATAAATATACGAGTATTTTAATTTTTTTTTGTCGGTGCCCGGTGGGCCTCCTTAACGAGTGGGCCCAGTGCAAACGCCCCATTTGTCCCTGCATAAATATGGCCCTGTATTATATTATTATACTCGCATTCAATAATCATTATTATATTGTATGAAATTTTATTACAAACAATTTTACAGTAACTGTCATGTGTTAGAAATCATGTAATTATGATACTGGCAAATATAATACAATATAATATGTATTATTATTAGATAATATTGTATCTTCTTTATTTGCCAATCCATTTTAGGAAATCGTATGGGATCGGTCTATTACGTGGTGCGTTAACATTTTAATTGTGCGTGTCTTTTATTTAATTTTGCATTTTAAAACGTAGTGGATCTAGTACTTCTAACCAAATTTGTATTTAATTCGCCCCCCCCCATAATATTAACCTGAAGACGCCCCTGGTGGGTAGGTATATAAAATAAAATAAGTTATAGATCGAAATAATCCAATATATTGTAAAAAATCATAAATAAAACATTAAATTAATGGAAATAAATATAATTTAAAATATGCAAATAGGTAGGTTGTAGGTAGGTAGTTTACAATTTATCACATCAATTATTTGTCAAAATTTGTCCGAGACGCAAGTATAGTACCTACCTACATTAGGCGCGGATTCAAGGGGGTCGTAGGTGGCGCGCGCCCCCTCCAAATGAAATAAAAAATAAGATATTGTAATATAAATAAAAATTATTGTAACCACGCTACAATATTGCATTCTTAAAATTTGATGCAATTTCGAACGATTATAACTCATAGTAAAACGAAAATACATGATAACGAATATTTTTTATAATCGAATAATCATATAATATACCTGTATATTTATATAATAATTATTAAATTATTTGAACATTATATGAAATAAACACATTGTTAAATGGGATATTCCCAATTTATAGTATTCGTATAAATATTTGTTTATAAATTATAAAAACTTTCATTATAAATTTATAATGGTAAAATGGTTGTATCACAAAGAAACTGTATTATGAAGAAATGTAAATATAGGGGTCCCCTGAAATCATTAATAACCAATGGACATTTATATGATCTAGAATTCTAGATAATATATTAATTTATATTATATGCGCCCCCCCTTGGAAAATTTCTGGATCCGCCCCGACTTATACGAGTATGTTATATAGGTATAGAGGTATAGTACATAATGCATTACTAATATCTTGTTGATTGTAAGCTTTTTTAAACACGTTTATAATATTTTTACGCACAAACGTTTTCGAAAAAAGTACCATGAATGTCTAATAATTGTCTAATGATGGTTAGAATAGATCGTAGTCGTACCTAATATCTATTATAGCCAATATAGCGTATAGATAGGTCGTGGTCGCAAGTAGCTATTTAATATTGTATTGTATTTTTTTTTTTTTTTTTTGTAAATCTGTAATAATAATAATAATAATAATAATATTATGTACATGTTGTCATACCGATACCACCGTGCGTGACAATGGCATGAAAATTTAAAAGAGTGAGAGATAAAAAATTAAAAATGGCAAAATAACAATAATATAAGTTTGCCGGTGTCGCGTCGGTGGGAAAAAATTTGTGTCGCCACTCGCCGCCATCGTAAATGATTCTCGGCAGGCGTGCGCGGGGACGTTTTCGCCCGTCTGTTATATCGTATGGTGCAGTTAGTTTCTATTTTTGAGCGCTTTCGTAAGCGCGTTCTGTGTTCGAAGAAGTCATTTTGTTATCTATGCATTCGTGTGATAGTACGATCAGTTTATTTATTGTTCTTTAATGTTAATTAATGTTAGTGATTAATATTGTAATATTCAATTTCTAGTAAATTTTTTGAGTGTAGATAACTAGATGGATAGTTAGTTAGTCTGGTAGTTTCCAGTTGGCTATATTCGAATATTTAATTTCGTAGTAACGGTGTCGTAGTGCTTTTTTCGAGTACCGATTATCAGTTGCGACTTGCGAAATTCGTTTTCGCGGATTCACACAAACGACACATTCGACATAAGTGTTTGGCTTATGCGTACTGTTAGTTTTCTGTTGTTGTTCAATCCATATTACTTGCGTTTGAATAGCCATCACTGTGTATCCTAATGGTTCGTATTGTTTTTTTTTTATTTTTATACCTTGGTAAATTTTTGTTTTTATTACAATTTTATTTATGCCCTATAATATTGCGGTGTTATGTATTATGACTTTCGTCACTTTAATTATTTACTAAAGCATACATTTTAAGCATTTGAAACGAAAGAAATGTCGGTGTCTGTTGTCGGTTCATTATTGGTTCAAGGTTGATGTTAAACAACTGCCACAATGAGACCCGTAACTAATATTATATGGGTATTTCTTTCATCATAGTTAAAATTTTATATCATATACCATTTAATATTATACTGTATATCAAATATGTACCGAGGTCATATGGATAATATGTAGGTATGATTGTTAAATTTATCTTTTATAAACTTCTTATGAATATATTTTAAATGTTAAGAAATTATTCATCTACCTATAGGTATACGCGTATAAACATTTAATGCTAATCAAAAAAATTTCAAATTTAATAGTTTAATTAAAATCATGCTTTATAATACATATACCTATACAATGAAGAATATGGTAAATGATAATAGTTGTTATGCACTTAAATATTTAAATATAAAATAATAATTTTTTATTATGTTTTTAACCACCTAAAATATGTTTTATTAAAAATAAATAAAACATAATAAGTCATTTATTAATTAATTATAGTATACAAGTATTTAGTTTAAAAACTAAAAATATAAATATTATTCCTAATATACCTATAAAATAATTTTCAGTTATCACAACTATCTATGATTCATGTAAAAATAATAAAACTGTTTTGTTGTGTTTTCGAGACACCCAAAGTATAAGTTATAAGTATAAGGAGGTGTACTAATGACTACTAATAGATATAGTGTAAGTCCATTGTTTTGTAGTCAAGTTTCCAGATATAATACTACATTATTGAGGTTCTTATATTTCAATTATTTGATTTGATTTTAAATAAATTAGGTAGGTAATTTGGAAGAATAATAAAAAATCATATGGCCACTCATACATGTAAGTTTATGAATTTCCATATAATGGTGCTTATGCTCATGGTGTATAACAGTGATTTTAGGGTTCTTAATAGTTAATTATAAAATTAACCACATTAATGTTTTATATTTAGTGCATAACTTAGACTTAATAGTCACAATAATAAAAGTATATTTGCTGACTATCCATAAAGAGTCATAATATGCATAATTTTATTTTTGGTATATTTATGTTTTTGTTTATGGATTAATTTTATATTAAAGTTGTCAAAGCCCATAAATATTATGAAGACATATTAAATATTAAATTATTTATAAAAAATATACCTTACCTATAAACTCATGAACCTAATAAAAATTATGTGCTAAGTAGCCATAAAATTATAGTTTTATTTAAAAACAAATAACATTTCCTGAATGTTAAATTTATCTAAAATCCTTTATATAAATATTTTAATAAAAATTATGTATATATCATTATGTTTGAGATTTATTATAATATAAAATATGTAAATAAGAACAGATATTTAATTCAATTAATAAAAATAATGTTACACATTTAAAAAATCTTAAATTACAGTATATTCAAAATGTTATAAACAAAAATATTGGTATAAAAACAGAGGTCTTTGTATGTGTATTTTTGTCACTGTTGCATGTCTGGCAAGCATCTGTTTTTGTTCACTAAATTTAAACATTTACTCTTGCCAACCATTTGTCTCATAGTATGTACATAGAGGCATAAAGTCTCAAAATCAATATAATATATATTAATAATTAGTTCATGTTTTAATCTTATCACAATTATATATCTAGTTGAAATTTTTTAAATGGCTTTTTGTTTTGCAGATTCTATATTAGGTTTATCTTCTACAACATATTGCAGTGTGCTCCAAAAATCAGCCATGGTTGAGGTATTTACTGCTAATCAAGGCGATTGTAATTCTAATAATTTGGAAGTATTAGACACTACTTTAACCTCATATAGAAGCAATGCATCATCACAAGATAATCCAGATTTCTTTCAAGATTACTCAGATTATCAGTGGTTTGCTGACTATAGGTAACTTGTGTATTAGTTTTTATTATAAATATTTTATTTTTATTTTACTTTTAGATATCGTGATTCGGATAATTTTAATCACCATGCAAGTATTTTGTCATCTATATCAGAAAATTATAATGTTCCATGCTATGAAGATGTTTCTAGAGATTTGGATGTTAATTTGGCCCAAGTAGATATGGAAAATTTAAAAACAGAAGATATACATAATATATTGAGCACATTACCATCTATGTGTGGTCAAGATTTACAAGTACATATCTGATTTGTTATTTATTATTTAATTTTATTATTTATTTAATTGTTATATTTCAGAATGTATCTACCGAATCATTTTGTAAAAATAAACAATTGTTCTCTCCTGTGAAAGAACAATCACCAAATCCATTCATAACGTTTAGTACAGATTCATTGGACTGTAGTGATGATATGTTAATTACTTGTAAGGCTAATAACAAACATAATTATACAATTGCTTTTGAAGAACCACCTATGGGTGTATCAGAAGAATTTCAAAATAGTGAAGCTATGAGTACAGAAGAAAGTCGTAATACAGGTTCAGGCGAAGCATGGTCAAGTGATGGAAGTGTTCCAGTTAGTGCACCTATGATATCTTCAGATACTACCTTTATCACATGGAATAAATTTAAAAAATGTACTACTTCTGCAACCACAAATGGCACCCAGAAACTTAAAGAGGTAATTATAAAATGTTTTTTGTACATGTATAATATGTGTTAGATCATTCAAACACTGTAATATAAAATGAACAATATTATCATGTTCAGTCTTATTTATAATCAATCTTGTTTTAATAGATTAATGGTAATGAATATTTGTTATTATAATAAATATTTTAGATTTAATGTGTAATTTTTGTTATATATCTTCTAAATTATTATTAATATGTTTTTTAATTAATCAAATTAAAATTATAATTTACAAATAGTGATAATTTATTTATTTTGTTCAACTTTTTAATTATGAAGATTGTCTGAAAAGTAATGTACACATGCTCGTAGAAAATAAATGAAAAGGTACATCAAAAGATGGTATAATAATAGTACAAATATTCAGGTTTAAAATCATATATATTTTTTTTAACTTGGTCACCAATGTTTTATTTATTTATCCCAACGTGTAATAAGTTCTTTGACCCTATCATTGAAAACAATTTTTGACTTTTTTAATATCCAGGATGTAACGGCTACCCTTACCTCATTGTCATAGTCGTGCGTAGATTTCAAATTTAGGGATAGCAGAAAATAAATTTGTTCGAATTTTTGAAGAAATACGGCCCATAATTTTTTTTTATTTTATAGTTAAATTTAAGTATTAAAATTATATTGTATCATGTGTTATTTAAAAAATATTCCATAGATTAAAATTAATTTTTTTACAAATCTAATGTAATTTAGGTATTAAATTTAATTTATCAATGATAAAATTTAATAATTAGCAGTCCAAAAAAAAGATTCAGGGGCAGCATTTGCTGCATATAAATATATATTTTATTACAATAATGTTCTGCCAACATGTATTGTTAAAAAAATATACCGTTAATACAAAAAATATTTAAATATTTTTATTAACTTAAACAACTATTTATTAAAAGTTTTGAATACATCTATATTTAATTTTTAATTTTTAATAAATCATTAATTTAAAAATATTCTGTTTTGTTAATTTAAGAATACAAGTTTATCATCAAGTGTAAATGAAAAAACTCAAAGTTTACCTGATCTCATGCCATTAAGACTGTTATGGTTAAAGCAGAAGAAAAGTCACTATAACTATTTAGTTAAATCTACACAGTCTGAAGGAGGAAATGGTATATCAATTTTTATAAATAA
The DNA here is from genome assembly GCA_021307375.1 of Tetraneura akinire. Classification (NCBI taxonomy): domain Eukaryota; kingdom Metazoa; phylum Arthropoda; class Insecta; order Hemiptera; family Aphididae; genus Tetraneura; species Tetraneura akinire. The sequence goes on along the minus strand of JAIUCT010000017.1, from coordinate 1,924,560 downwards.
ATTATTGTATACACTTTTTTACATTTTATTATCATTTATAGAAGGCAGAGCTAAGTTGTATGATGTATCTGGTTCTAAAGATCAATCGGATAATGTTAAATTTAGTCTAGTCAAAATGTTTATAAGTCAAAAGAAAAATCGAAATTCAGATGGTAGCTTAGTAATTAGTGATAATGAATTAACTGAAGTAAATGAATGTAGTAAAAATGATTTGGAAGATAGTTTAATGCATGATAATGAAAAAATAAAAAATACCAACCGTATTAGTAATAATAATGGGTCAAATAATTCATCTATCATACCCAGTAAGCATTTATGGAAAGGTTCAAGTTTAAATAAGAGTATGCAAACTTCATCATTGGAAGGAATGAGTAACACAAAATCTGACACTAAGGTATTATATATTAATTTAATTATTAAATATTAGTGTTATATTATATTTTAAATATTTGTATTTATTGTTTCAGTGTAAAAATAGTCCTGTTTATGTCATGTTTCCAAGTTATACATTGCCAGATCTCTCATTTCTGCAAAACCCTAAGGCCGCTTTGGATATAAACAATGTCTTTCTTGTACCTCAAAAGTTTTCACCTTTGCCTTCTCCTGAAGCTGAATGTAAAAAACTTAATACTACACCTGTACATGTACCACCATTAGAAGAAAATTCATTTAATTTAAAATCAATCTGTGATAAAGGATTTGATCATATTAATGATTGGGATTCACTAGCTATATTGTTACCACACAATGTGACTTTGGCTCTGTCTAAAACTCCAGAACTTAAGGATCGATTTAAATCGATTAATTTTGATATCGAAGAACCATCATTTTGTCAACATTTAACTAAACCTACTGATAAAAAAAATAACATGTTTATCTATCAATATGATGATTTAAGTCAAAATCAAAAACCACCAGTAGGTCGAGTGAATTCAAAGATTCCTATTAAAAACGAACAAAAAAGACCTATTAATGAAGTGCCAAAAAGGTTAAAATTAAAATTAATAGTTATTTAATTATAATATATATATTATATAATATATTTATTTTGTAAAAATTAATATTTCTCAATACTTAGATTTAGTATGCATGATATGAAGTCAGAATCATTTAAAGAACAACAAAACAAGAGGCGTTCTCTTCCATCTCAGTTGACTATAATCTCGAACAACACTCCTACTGTAAGTAGCGTATACAATTTAATAAATAATTCATTTGTTTACCATAGTAATCGTTTTTGAATATATATGTCAGATTCTTGATATAATTATTATTATATTTATGTTAAGATACACACAAACATAAATGCAAAATTTAGAAGATTTTAATAAAATAAAGTTATAAATACATAATTTAGTAAGCACTTTAAAATATAAGGTTCCAAATATAATTACATTTATTATTAATGTAATTACTAAACATTAAATTTTCAGTAATATGTATTAAATCCTATTAAACAGGGTGAAAAACTATTTATTTTTATGAAAAATTGACTTAAATATGTTTTATTTATACATATATTTTCAGATGGGTTCCGATGTTGCTACATCAGAAGATGAAGGAGTTGAATGTTCAGGAAGTAATTGTGACAGTCCAAATCCATGTATTGATGAAGCTAGACGGTTAGACTCATTGTTACGACAAAATAAACAAACTCGTGTTAATTTAAAATCACAAGTCAATAAATATTTAAACCGAGCCAGTGGTCATCATACTCCACCTAACTCACCAAATCAAACTACTATTCAAGTAATATTAAACATATTTGCATGTAATATAAATATTAAAATATGATTATTGTAAATTTAATATTTTTATATATAATTTATTATAGACAAAAAAAGGTGCTGATAATGTAGATAGGTTTGAAGGATGTGAAATAAATAAATTGACTGATTCTATTACACATAAAAAAGGTAAATTTTAATTGTTTGGTCATAAATATATTATTTTTGCTACCAAAAATTTAACCATTTTGCTAATATTTTATTTGTTTTACAAATAAAATACTATGAATTGAAGTTGTTTTTAATATTATTTAAGTATAAATTTATTTTGTTAAATATAATGATAAGACTTTCATTTAAATCTAAAAATTATTTATAAAAATAGTAATTTATATATATATATATATATATAAATTATAATTAATATAATTACTGAGCACACCAAAATAGTTACAATTTTAAATAAATAGTGCAAAATGTGTGTTTGTATACTTCATAAAAAATTTCCATCTCAATATTAAGTCTTCCGACTGTAATATTTATTGGTACTTCCTAACAAATAACACTGTTTGTGTAATATAAAATCATATCTGATGATTATGTATGAAAATGTATGTGGAGTATTAAATAGAATAAAAGAAAAATTATAATTAAAAAATATTGTTTATTGTTATGTACCTATTAATGTAGGTAGTTGACTTATACTTTTAACTTAAACTATCAACTATTAAGTTAGTATAAGTTAAAATTATCACTAAATTATAAATATAAATATATCATTTTTACTTATTAAATGTCATTTATAAAAGCACTACAAAATTAAATTTTGATGACTTTAGCTTGAGGTGGGAATTTTTCATGATGTTAGGGGTATACCAACACACATTTTGCATTACTTTTCAAAATTTTAGCTCAATTACATAATATATATTATATTTAAATAATTAATAAAATTTTGTTTTTAGACTTGGTAAAAAATTGTTGTTTTGGTGCTGAAAAAATTGCATTTTGTCTTGATAATGATTATACAGAAGATTTACAATCAGTTGTTTTGGACGTTCTTTGTCCAGCTTTATATGCATTGTTTAGTGAAAACCTTAAGTCTGTTTTAGAAACTTCTTTTGGTTCAGTTTACAATTCCGTATGGCAAGTGATAGAAGCTTCTTCTCAACAAGGTAAGCTATTAATTTTTAATAAAATACTAATTAAGTTGATTCTTCAATCATAGTTATCTATAAATTCAAAGTTTATTAAATTGGTTTAAAATTGAATACATATAACTATGCTCTTCACTCATAAACTGTCATGTATGCAGATAATAATTTTTACAATACTTAGTGTAAAATGTAAATTTTAAAAAAAAATATATAATATACAGTTTTTGTATTTAGGTAGTATTAGAAATTATTATTGATATTTATCTTTAATATAATTAGTAAGAATAAAAACTAAACAAAAATAATTTCATTAAATTTGTTACTTACTAGTTATTGGACATGATATTTTACTAAAATATTATTTAATAACAGTGAATTCCATGAAATTATGATTTATGAGAATGAAGCATTATTTATGCCTTGTGGCAGTGGGCAGTGATATAATGGTGGTCCAATCGCAACTTATCTAATTGACAACGTGAAATAATTGTTTCGATACATATACCCAAATGTTTAATATATGTTTAATTTAATAGTTTTTTTAACTTTTAGTGATCACTTATCATTTCAACTTGATAGTTGATAGTGATAAGTAACAAATATAAGTCAACTACCTACATTACTAAGTACATTTATATAAACATATTTTTATAGTACCTAAGAATTTTATTTATTCTATTTAGTATTTACGTACATTTCCCATTTCTAATCATTAAATATAATTTTAATGAATTATCATATCATTGAATGTATAAACATAAAAAGGTTTTTTCATATTTCTGTTTTTAACTATATAAATTTTTCGTTTTCAGCAATAACTTGTTGACATTTTGATTACTCTTTTCTGTTTACTTTAAATGTTGATATTCAACAGACACTAAGTAAACTTATATGAAATATTTTAAATCATAGCATTTATTTTACTGTAAATAATAAATGCATAATAGTATATTAATATTCACAATTCGCTATTTCATTATTTGGAAATAATATTTTATTATATATTTTATTTATATTAAAAATAATTTTCGTTACTTTATCATTTAATTAGTATGACAATAATTATATACACTAATATATGAAAATATACAATGCAGCAACTAGTATAGTAATTATTAGTATAATATTGTTTAGAATGTACAATTTATAAGTAGTACCTCAGGTAATATTATGTGGGAAAAATTTAAAGATTATAATATATTTATAGCAGTAGCGTAACATCAAAATTTGGGCTCAGGTACATAAAAAATTACAGGCCCCTTCCACTGTACAATAATATTAATGTTAATTAATATATTAAACATATCTAAATTATAAATTTAACTGTTTTGCCGCTATAACGACGTTAAAACGATACAATTTTTATTCAACAAAATGTATAATATACATATTAAAAATATATATATAAAAATATTAAAATATAATATAAAGTTAAAAAAATTTTAAAAAAAATTTTGGGGCCCCTAAAACGTTTGGGCCCGGGTACAACCGTACCCTCTGAACCCCCTTATTTACGCTACTGATTAATATATACAATCAAGATAACTATTTAGGTAACTATTTGATGGGTTGTTGATGTATGAATTAATATATAAGTATATATATATATATATATAATATATTAATATAAATCTAAATTTTTCCTTCCAGGTATTCTTTCATCAGCACTCAATGAACTAACAATAAAAATTAATAACGAATTGGCACTCAATGAAGGCGTAATGAAGTTTAACGCATTTATTTTTGGCTTGTTAAAGTAAGTAGATAATAATAAAGTAAAATAAGTTTATTAATCAAAATATTATTACTTTTAGTGTTGGAGGATTAGATGCTTGGTTAAGTTACATGAGAACTCGAGAATCTATATGGCAAAAATATTATAACAGAAATGCTCTATTTGTTCGTGCCAACTTTGGATGTACTTTGCATAGAGAATTAGTAGATCGTCTTATCACATCTACTAAAGCTTTGGCCAAGTATAAACTTGAATTTGATCTATTGTATGAATGTCGAAAACTTCATAAAAGCTTATCCAACATAAACGTAAGAGTGTTGTTTATTATCAACTTTTAGATTATAATTATTTGCTCAAATGTACATATTTAATTTCAGAACCGAACATCATGGTTATTAAAAAAGACTGCAAGGACATTAGAAAATGAAACATCGAGGCCAAGATCATATGTTGATTCAGCAAAGACTGTTGATGTAGCAAGTACAGCTAATAAACGTTGGAGTGGTGTTCAGATGGGTTCAAAATTAGCCACAGCATTTGAACGACTAGATAATATTGATGAGAGAATCCAGTAAGTTAAGAAATTAGATTTAATTAAAATATTATTAGTAAAAATAAATGTAATAATAGACCAAATGTGGAGATGGATATTGAAAAGGAGATTCCTGTAAAAGGAAATAGATTTAAAAGACTGCAGATGAAATGGGAATTACTTAGCACTAAAGATCTTACACTGGATACACCTAATTTTGATGAACCTCATAGTGATGTGTTGAGAAATAGGTACTTTTATGTAAGTTAATAACTTGAGTATACTTTTTAATTATAATATTATTTTATAGGAGGGGAACGAAGTCTCGTATACCAAGGCCAGTTCTCTCGCCAGTTCAACCAACACAAGATACTTTTACAAAACGTCCAATGACAGCCACCTATAAAGCCAATTCACCAACTTCGCCGTCTAGTATGATTAAAATTGAATCAACTCCCAATAAGTAAGAGTAGTTATACATTAATTGAACCAATGTAAAATAATTGATGTTGATTTTAGAACAAAAAAACCACAAGTATCTGTATCCAAAGCAATACGACCTAACAGTTTATCACACAAAAGATCTAAAGAACCTATTCGATATGTGCGAACATTATCACACCGATTATCTGCTGATAATGGACACTTATCATTCAATGAGGGTGAAAAACTGCAACTTGTGCTGGATGTGGATGATAAGTGGATACTTTGTTGTCGCGGTGCACGTAAAGGTCTTGTACCCAGATCATCTGTACTGATAGTGTCCAAGTGAAACTAATTGTAACTTGGGACACATTCCGTATTAATAATTAAGGTCTAATTTATCTCTATACATTTTTTTTATGGTCTCATTTCCCTGTATTTGTGTTTTTTTTTCTGTGTGTATATAATATATATATATATATGTAAACTATTACATTTGACCAATAATAAAATGGTATAATGTAACGGTGTCTATATAAATGTTTAATGCAATTGTTAATTTTGGCTTTATTTTGGTTTTTTTTTTTTATAATAAGTCTACATATTTATTTTATTTTTATGATTAAATTAGTATTTAACAGAAAAAGAAACAATATTAAAAATATTAGAGCCGTTATGTTGTATTTGTATGTATTATTTTTCCGCATTTAATGGAAATTTATTTTCATCATTTGCCACGTTCAATGTATTCTAATATTTAGTTATTATTTATTTTTTAATAAGTTATTTTTATAATATATTATTTCATATTAAATTATTAATTTATTTTCTCTCGGTATTTTATAGTGTTGTATCTATGATATTAAAAGTTTTTAAGTACTTGTAAAAAAATAAAATAATAGAAAACGACCTTTATTTTTTATTTACATATTTTGTGTTGCTGTTGTTTTGTATAATTTTTAAAAATTTTAGTTGCCACTGTATATTTGGTTTATAGTGTGTATAACAGTTTTGAATAAAAATGTTTAACTACTTTATGCTTATGTTTGAAAATATTTTAGTCTTGCACTTAGATATAAGTTAAAATTGCTCGACTAATTCATTGCTTTATATAAATATATATTTATAATATTTATTTATTGTACATTTTTTTTCCATATTTTGGTTTTATGGACTTTAATTATAGGTCATTTAAGATTTTATTTTTGTTATTCTTTGTTTAATTAAACAAATAAGACTGCTTTTAACTTTTAATATTTATTTTTATGTTGTATTTTAATTTTATTTTTTAACTATAAACCAAGAGATAGATATCGGACATTTTAAATATAATTTTTTATATTAACTGCAATAAAGTATAACAAAACTAAATATTAATCACTTTATATTAAATTAATATTATAATGAATACAAAAAGTACATACCTACATAATTGTTAACATGTATTATGCTAATGATAAAAACAGTAGTATAATCAGTAATTAGATTGATTTTGTGCCATAATTTAAAAAAACTATCTAATACTAAATTATATTGTATTGTAAAATATATCAAACGAAATATGTGGCGATTACTTTGATTTTGTTTAAATTGACGACACATCTTCCGGTGTAGTTTTCAAATTCAAACTCTTAAAATATTAAATTATTATTGATATTTATACATTACCATGGTCATCGTTGTCGCACTGACCATTCATTTTTCCCCCAACTCTTAGTCGATTAACACAAATATATTGTAATTATTAAATTATACAATTGTTGAAAATTTTTATTAAATACATTTTTTCCAAATTATAAAATTTAAAGATATGAAATGCACTATGCATGTATTTTATAATTATTTTGAACTAATATAATTTACATTTTAAATGATGGACAAGGATTGTTATGTTTCATAATTAAGTTTTGAAAACAATATATCGTTTCTAAAAAGAAAATTTCTGAGTGCAATAAAGATAATATAAAGATATTAAAATTTAAAATCAAAATAACAGTTCCAAAAGTTTATTACCTGTGTTAAATATCAATGTGAATACTTGATACAATTTTAAAGTAACTAACTTTTATACTTCATAATCAAAATAGTATTTTTGCATACAAAAAAAAAAAAAAAAACTATTGGCAGGACCGTGTTTATGGGGACACGGGTTGGTTAATGTACGGAGGCGATTATTTATAAATAATTATAATTAAAAATACGTAAAAAGTTTAAATATTATTTATTTGTATGCTTTAAAGCCTAAAGGGCACATGTTTAAATTTTTTTATTAAATTTAAACATAAAATAATTGTAATGATATATTTTACTATAAATTATTTATAATGTTAAACTACTTGTATATTTAAAAAATAATTATTGAAAAGTAAAAGCAGATAACTAAAACAAAAACAAAAACAGGTAACTATTTATTTTATATGAGGAAAGAATCTATTTTTAGCATTTAAATGCTTGTCACAAAAATTTATATTTATTTTTCTAATATTTTGGAACTACGTTAATAATTATTATTTATTAATTATAAATTTTAAAATAATTCTACTGGTCTAATGATAAACAATTTTTATATAAAAACTAGACATTTGATAATAAATAATATAATAAAATATTATTTATAATATAAAAATGAATAATTTTATTGCAACATTATGATTATCAACTATAATACTTTATTATTGTATTTATGTAACAATTTATACAGGAAAAATAACTCTTAAAAACTGACTATTAATATTCAAAGGGTTAATACAAATAAAAGTAAAATCATTTTATATTAGTTTTACAAATTTATAATTATTTTATACATAATATATGAATATTTTATTGTTTATCACTAATAAATAGATGAAATTATAATAGAATTGAGTTTAGAATGTAGCTGGAATATTTTGCTTTTCAAACTCGGCTCTGAAAAAATAAACATTTCATTAAACATATAAAAAAAAATATATATATTATAATTTGTATTGATATTATGTACAATGCATTATGAATCGATTTTTTTTTTATTATTATTGAATTAAGCATTAATACTATAACTACATCAAATCTATAAATGTAATATAGTATTATTAGTATTCACTGTACACGAGGTTTTCGGTTAATATCAACTATACTGCCAAATGAATTATAATTTATAGTGAAATAAAATAATAAAATAATTTTTCTCTTTAAAATAATATCATCTTATTATCTATCTACTCTTCAACATTCTCAGACAATTTTGGCCCCGAGAACCAGAAACTTACCTTAGATTCAGCCCTCCATAATAAAGAGATTGGAAATTTCTGCTCCATACAGTACATTTTGTAAATTTATAGTTATAACTAGTATTATTTATTAAGTTTTAAAATAATTACCTCAATTGGACACTGAAATCATCCTCAACGTTGTCATCGTCCCAATTGTCTTCCCAAACATTAGCCTCTTTATCTTCTTCGTCATTTGTAGCCCATTCTTAAAAATCATTCAAAATGCACTATGAATAATAAATAATTTATTTACAACTATAACTAACCTTCTACTGGAAATTCTTCGAATTCATCATCTTCTTCCAATAGACCTATGTCCAAAGTGTTTTTTTGTTTATCTCCATCGGGTTTTGGTTCAGTAGTCTTCACCATGATCATATTATTTAATTTTTATTTATAAGTAGTAACAAATTAAATCTCTAATTTTCTGAGTTTACAAATTTGAAATTAAATAGTACGACGCTATGTGATCCAGAAAATACAAACTTGAAATTATTTGTAGTTGGTTTAAATTAATTGATAATAATACTGCACAATAATAATTAGTCATGCCCTAACCTGATCAAAGTATTTATTCATTGTTTACTGTTCTAACTTCATACACTATAATCATTCTGCTCGTGCTTTATCATGGATAAAGAAATATATCAAATTATTTTTATCCATGATCGTACTTTTTATCTAAAACTATAATCAATAACAAATCTCTAAAAGAACTTCAGTAATAAAGTACTAAATATTAAATGAAATATCACAAATTCACAAGTGCAAATTATAAATAAAAATATTAAAAATGTTTATTTATAAGATATAAAATAAAAAATACAATATGTTTAATATATTTATTTAAATTTTGGTTAAAAGTTCGATGATGAAGCCCAGTGAAATGGACGTGGTCAAGATGATTGATGCTAATAAAATGAGAAAAGAAAAAAAATTATCGGTAAGTTCTATTAGTACCAGTACAGTATCAGACCTAAAACCTAGAGTTGTGACAGTTAAACAACACGATTCTAAAAAGTTATACACGCCGTCTGCTAAAAGAGAAAATACAAAGAAGATTGTCCAAGATGCTGCAAAAGAAATTCAGAATTGTAATGATAGCTCTGAATGGCGCTTAGACTTGAGTAAATCTGGTTTGACCAAAGTTCCAATAACTATTAGAGATGCTATACAATTAACAGAACTGTATTTATATGGTAATAAGCTGGTTACTCTACCATCAGAAATTGGCTGTTTGACTGGTTTACAAACACTGGCGCTTAGTGAAAACTCTTTGACTTGTCTACCTGATTCGCTAGTTAATCTAACTAGTCTTAAAGTTTTAGACCTGAGGCACAACAAATTAACTGAAGTTCCTGATGTGGTCTATAAGTTAGATACATTGACTACATTGTTTTTACGTTTTAATCGTATACGTACTGTGAGTGATGACATTAGTAAATTAGTCAATCTAGTCATGCTCAGTTTACGAGAAAATAAAATTAAAGAACTTTCATCTGGTATTGGCAAATTAGAAAGATTAATTACATTTGATGTTTCACATAATCATTTGGAACATTTACCCGAAGAGATTGGAAATTGTATACAATTATCTACCTTAGATCTTCAACATAATGAACTTGTTGACATTCCAGATACAATTGGAAATCTTGTACTTCTCACACGTTTAGGATTACGATATAATAGATTGAAAACCCTACCAAATTCATTGAGTAATTGTAATAGAATGGATGAATTCAATGTAGAAGGTAATATGTTAAGTTGTTTGCCAGATGGTTTATTAGTAAACTTAAAAGAAATGAATAGTATAACATTGGCTAGAAATTGTTTTACAGCATATCCTACGGGAGGGCCTACACAATTTATTTCTGTAGATTCAATAAATTTTGAACACAACAAAATTGATAAAATACCGTATGGTATTTTTTCTAAAGCTAATTATCTTACAAAACTAAATATGAAAGATAATGCTTTGACGTCACTGCCATTGGATGTTGGTTCTTGGACTAACATGGTTGAGTTAAATGTAGCTACAAACATGATAACAAAATTACCTGATGATATACAGTATCTTCAATCACTGGAAGTATTGATCTTATCCAACAATCTATTAAAAAGACTGCCAGGTACTATAGGAAATCTTCAAAAACTTAGAGTTTTGGATCTTGAAGAAAATAAACTAGAAATGTTACCTCAAGAGATAGGATATTTACGAGAATTGCAAAAATTAATTTTGCAGTCAAACCAATTGCTATCTCTACCTCGTGCTATTGGTCATCTTACTAATCTGGTTTATCTCAGTGTTGGTGAGAATAAACTTAGCACATTACCAGAAGAAATTGGTACGTTAGAAAATTTAGAGGCGCTCTATATAAATGACAACCAAAGTCTTCATCATTTACCATTTGAACTTGCTTTATGTTCTAAATTGCAGTTATTAGGAATTGAAAATTGTCCATTAAGTCAACTTGGTGATGCAGTCAAAGGTGGACCATCTTTAGTAATGACTTATCTCAAAGTAAATGGCCCATACCGTACCCTGTGAAATAATTTAAATATGTATGGTTATTTCTATTTGACACTTATACCACAATAATTGATTGAGTTTAACCATATTTGTTATTATGTTATACGAGTTTATTTAAATTTAAATTTAAATATAAAATTATTAAATGTAGATTTAATAGATTACTAATAATATTGAATATTTTACCTTGATTTCATTAACGATTCAAGTAGGAATTATTGTAATTTTAATTCTTTGTTTAAAAATATAAATTGTAACAAATCTAAAAAAGTACTTAAAATAAAGTTGTTAAATTACATAATTTGAAAAATTATAATATTTGTATTATGATAAAGATAATTTATAAATTTGTAGGTATGATGTTTTAATAAATATTTTAAGTAGGTATATATATAAACATATACATACTTAACAGGGCCGGTGTTACATTTTGCGTGGCACGGGGCATAATTGGTAAATTATATACATTACTTCTTATATAGATGTAATAGGTATTAGGAAAACATAATAATTATGTAGGTAATTATAATATATAATTTTTAAATATTATAAGAGCGCGAGGCCCTGGTCAAGAGCCCCTCTTGTCCGCCCCTAATGCCGGCCCGGACACTTAATATGTATTTCATTTGTATACAGTTTTTTAATATTCTTAATTGAATTAGATAAGTATTGAGTAATATTATAATTTAAAACTTTTTATTTAACTTATTATTTTTTAAATAATTCTATTCATTAAATGTTATAACTTAATATAAACAATTATTTAAGTTTTAAGTATTTTAAAAACTTGAAATTATACCTAATTTAAAATCAATAATATGTATGACATGATTTGTTAATTTAATCAGTGATTAATTTATTATTATCTTGACATATCTTATTGTAAATAAATTATAATTAGTATATTACTAATTTTCATAATAGATACTTGTATGTTTATAGTTACAATACTGTAAAAAATAATTGAAGTTTTCATTTATTGATTAAATATTACATGACATACAAGATAAGTAGGTACCTATTTTTTTTTTTTTTTTGTTATATATTGAATATTATTAATGTACCTAAAGATCTTAAATATTTAAATGATATTATAATTAGGTATTATTTCTTCTTTTATACTCATATTTATTATAAATTAGATATAAAATATGATTGTATAATTTAAAACAAAATATATTTTATTATACATTAGATAGAAATTGAACCATATTCCAAATTATTATTTGAATTACACTTATTAAATATAAATTAATTACATTGTTTTATTTATTCATAATAGACAAATAATGCATTATTTAATATTATTGAAAATTATAAATATATATTTAATGTGCATATATTATTTTTATTATTTATTATTTGAATTTTTAATTGTTATTAATACAAAAAATAAAAATATATATTATTTTTGTGTGATAGGTAAATGTTATATGTTAATATTCAAACAAAATGAGAACTAATTTATTTTAAATCATATATATTATATATATATTTCTATAGGTTATATTTTATTAATCTATAATTACTAAGATTGTAATAATATTTATTAGAAGTGTTTAAGTTTTTAGATTGGTATCGAATACCTATTATTTAAGCTTGTACTATTTATAAATTTGTGTTTTTGTCATTATTTGTGCAATATTATATTATGATTTATATTTTCAATTTAAACGTTATTTTATCATATTTAATTGCTAGTTTATATTTCAAATTATATGTCTGTTTAAGTGTTTAAGATTCAAATGATATACCATTCGTGGTATTTTTTTTTTTTTTTACGTAGCATAATCGTTGGGTGTAGCACAGGCAAAGTTATTGGACAGGGGGCACATCGGTAAAACAGTGGTAAAAGTCAAAAGTACAAATCTTGATAATTTGTGATAGAAAGTGCTAGGCGACATCTTTCAAATTTTACAGAAATCAAATAAAAAAAATGTTGTATTAAAATTTAAACTCTGCAATCTTTAATATAAATTTAAGTTTTCTTTAAAATTAATTTTTTAAGTATATTTTTATCATATTAGGTTTGTGTAATTTAAATTTAATTAATTTTAGATTCTGAGCGAAGCGAAGAATGTATTGATTTTACAATGATGTGTGATTTTTTTTTTTATGTCTGAAAACAAAATTACGACCCGAAATAATGCTCCGATTTTCACGAATAGTGTATGTTTCCGGTAGCAAAGTGGATGTAGTTGGTACTTTATTTAGGTCATTTTTTGAATTTCTCAAAATTGACCCTAAGCGCTAGAAAAAACGGCATTTTTCACGAAAACTAAAATTTCGACAAATTCGATTTTAATATTTCACTATAACTCAAGCAATTTTTAAGTTAGAGACTTGAAAATTTTTTTGGGTGTTCACATAGCTATTATATATATGTGGTGAAATTTGGGAACCGTTACGTTCATTTTTCTATAAAATATTGGACATTGAATATTTCGTAAAATTCACGTTTTTACGTATATAATGTTTGATAAAATTGGCAATTTTTGGTATTAGGGTCTGAAAATTTTACTGAAGTATACTTACATATTACTTAACATCATACTAAAATATTAGAAAAATCCCTAATCTCAATTTTTTTTTATAGCTGTTTTAAGTTGATATTTTTAGTTCAAACGAAAATTATAATCTGACTGAACTTCGCTCAGAATCGTTTTTTCGAATGCAATGGTTTATCATTGCATTCAAATTCTAATTAAAATTAAACGCTATGATTCGCACATCTGTATCCTGTGCGGCAGGAGTATCAGCTCTTTTTTAAATTTTTAATTGTTAGGTAGGTATTTAAGTGTCTGTGTAATTTCAAACTTTGTTGCGTTTACATTATACCACAAATTTTCATCTAATCTGTGTTTATACTATATTATTAATAGGATTCTTACAATAGTTATAGGGAAGAAATTTTGGATCTATTTTCTGCTATATTCTGATCAATTTATCACTTCAATATTTTAATATATTTTAGAAAATTACTACAGTCTACAGTAAAGTTATAATAAAAAATATTTGATACTTAGGTATTTGTAATTTAAAACTATATAAAAATATACCTACATTTCCAATTGTTACTATCTATTTATACGGTAAAAAAAAAACTAGATAATATTTACTTTTTTACTAACCTACACTTCTTAATTTATTATATTACGACAATTTTTATATTAAGTAACATATTTACTCGGAGGGTATTTGCCCTGCCACCCCCTGAACTTCAAAATTTCAAAAATGATTTTGAAATTTTTTAATTTTATTATTGTTCAAATATAGGTAGGTACATTTCATTGATATTTTGACTAATATAAAATATAGCCATATAGGTTTATAAATTTAACATTGACGAAGAACAAATTAACAATAAGTAAGTATATTCTTTATGCGTTAAAGTAGAGGTAGACCTTCGAATCCTTCGATCATAATGAATAATGATATAAATTGAATTGAACAGTTAATTACAAGGTTTGCTATTAAACGACTGCGAAGACTTCAGTTCTTATTTAATAATAAATACTAAATGACATAAAATTTTGACGTATTTTGTGATTCTCGGTTCTCGTCTTCGCAAAGAATAGTAAAATTTATTTCAAGTAATTTTTGGTAGGTAGTAGAGCTCTGCACGGTCCGTATTTTCACAGAACGGACCGGACTTGTAAAGTAAAATTAGAACCAGGACCGGACGGACCGATTAAATAAATAATGAAATCGGACCGAGACCGGACCGATAATTTAAAATTACTTAAAAAAAGACGGAGACCGGACCGATAATTTAAAATTACTTAAAAAAAGACGGAGACCGGACCGATAATTTAAATTATTACTGATTAAGTCTATTACATCATAATATATTTATGAATTATTATTATCTTGCCTTACAACAGTATTTTAGCCAATGACTATTGTACGAGTACCTACATTTAATATAAAACAATTTTTATACCTTTTTTTTTTTTTTATTAAAATTTAAACAGTAAACCTATGTAATTAAAATATAAACGCCATATTATAAAAAATAAATATTTATAGACAGATTTTCTGTACAACAATTCTGTTTAAATATTTTTATTGGTAAATTGAAAAAAATTTTTAGGGCCTTTGGGCTACCGGGCTCCAAACCTGGCCAACTCTTAATCCGGCACTGCTTAGCACCCCCCCCCCCCAACCATGTCTCTGGAACCACCCCTCGTATATAGGTACAATGAAAATAGTATAACTGTATAACTTGACTGTTACTACGTAGTTATACTTTATACTGGCATACAAAATACAATAAGATTAATAGATAACCCGTGGACAAATATATCAATAAAGAATAAAATAAATACATAATATGTCTATAACAGATATAATTATGTATATTAATATTTTGTAAATAATTTTTGTGAATTGAAAAAATTTGTGCATTCAACTACATTTTATTGCAATTGTCCCTTCTGTTCGTATGAATTATATAAATAAACAAATTTATTTTACTGGGCCCCTAAAATATCCGGCCTCCTATACTCTGGGGCCAAACGACCCCCCCATGGGGGGGGCTGTTCACACATAATGATAAAATCGTCAATTTCAGACATGTTTACAGATGAGACCTTCAGTTCTGTCAGAATTTGGTCATAAATTTAAAAAATGACGAACTATATGTATAAAAGGAGATCACATTGGCACATTGGTTGGCTGTTGGCTGTGCCATAGGCGTGCGCAGAATTTGTTCGCAGAGGGGACCCAAGCCCCCAGGGTATTACATAATCATATAGAATATAGATTATCATTATTGAACTTGGAGACTCGACTTGAAAATTTTTTTGGATTTTCATATACCTATGTATTTATTATATATGTAATGAACATTTTGAAATTTTACGTTAAATTGTAAATGTAAATGAGTAACCATGCGTTTTAATTTTTTAATAAAAATGTAAAAATTTTAATTAATACCTATTTTGAATTTCGGACTGAATTTCTTTCAGAATCATTACCTATTTTAAATGCGAACGCCGAACACCGTATCCTTTCCATAGTAGTATCAGCTAATCTTCTTTATACTTTATATATTTATATTATTATTATATAATAACAAATAAAATTATATAGGTTATATAGGTATATTTTTATTGAAAACAAAATTTTAACACAAATAATACCTATTAATTAATTTTTGTACAAAAAATATAAATATTACATTACATTACTGGCCTCCCTACTGCCAATATTTTTGTTAAAAACTACCTAAACGCTTGATAATATTACTTGTAGTAGCTGTGATCGGATTTCAATTCTGAAAAAAGATTAGAATTGAGAAATAAGTGTTCTAGAGATCATACGTCGTACTTTTGTCAAATTTCATTTTATACTCGCATAAAAAATGATTAAATATTGTAAAAAAATATGTTTTTAAAAATACAATTAATAAATTATAAATTTAATTATGTAAAAAGTACTTCGTACTTGTAAATTTGTAGCTTAATCTAAATATTTTTTCAAAATTGAAATCCGTTCATTTCAACTACATGTTTTTTTTTTTTTTTTTTTAAGAAAAACTGCTAAATTGTTCAGTTTTTTTCATATATTTCTCCTTGTGTTATAATCGACAAGTGCATGCGCGTACTACCTTCTTATTTTGTATATGTCTACGACTACCACAATGACAACACTAATGTATTTTATGAAAATTGCCTATATTGAACTCCTTAATAAACGGTAGTAGAGAGGCCCCTAATCAGGCCTTAAACAGTTATGTGAAAAAAGTTTCAGCCATACCTAACCTAACCGATACGGTATATGGCATATGGATGGTAAATTTTATCTTTAATCGTATTTTAAATCCACAAAATATGTTTTGTTCATATTTTTACTATTTTTAACAAAGTAAAAATTTTTCCGCGGAATCAACAACATTGTCGAGTGACGACTCGTCAACAATAATGCATTGATGGTATATATCAATATTAATTATATAAAATATAATTTAACGTAAAATTAAACTATTATAAAAAATAAAAGTGATTGTACAGTAATTATTAACATGTTAATTACTATTTATATATTTTTTTAATTTTATAAATTTTTATATAAATTATGCATTAATTAACTTATACTTTGGAGGGAAGAGTGGCAAAAAATATTGGCCCACGGCCATATTATTATATTATGGCATTTTGTTATGATGAATGAACAGGTGTAAATGAATAAAAAAAAATTTGCAAATTGCGCTTTCGACGTTCTGGCCGATAGATAGAGTGCGAGGCCGTCGACCTGCCGCCACCGCCACCAACTACTCAGCTGATTGTGCGTATAATATTATAACAGTCCCTCCGCGCGCCACTTTTCCAGATCTTGACCGCCCACCCGTCGCGTTGTGCCGGCGCCCCCGACGACGCGCATCGCCGCAAAATATTCGTCAGTCGACACGTTCACGTTCGGTTGGTCGTGCACGTGTTTCTTTTCGTCGTGCGATAATAATAGTAATAATAATAATAATAATAATAATTAATAAAAAAAAAAATAATAATTAATAAAAAAAAATAAAAATAATATTCGATTCGCGAATCCGTCATTGTCGAAACGAAATGGAACGTTGGAACTTTTAAAATCCGTATTTATTCTCTTCGGTCGATTTTAAATTTCTCAGTTTTATTTTGAGGGGGTGCTTTTCGGCGCGCACACGTAGAGTGGTGTGTTCGATTGGTCATCCGGTCATCGTTTCCATTTCCGAAAAACGATATTTATGTGCGAGTCGTCCATTAGTTAATATTAATATTATTATTATTTCACGCGAACAAAACGTAAACCGTTTTTACGGTCAATGTTCGCGAGGGTCTGTCGTTTCAGGCCGTTGAAATAATACACGCACGCGCACATAACCGAACCAATTATGCGGCCGTTCTTGTTGGTCTTTGTGGTGTTGTTGACACACCGCCGATGGAACGGATGTGCTTACCCGACGTCGTCATCATCGTCCGCAGAAACGATAACCGAGGATTGCAATGTCGCCGTACAGCGGTTCCGGTCGCTTGAACTGTACGATACTCCGTTGTCGCGAATCAACCAAGGTAAGCTTTATAGCGCGGTTTCTCTTTGACCAGCGCGATAATCGTCATAATTGTTATTAGTTTCGAGACCGTCCTGTTAACGCAGGGACTGGAGTGTTGCATGCAGATTTCATAAAAGCATGGAATTCTTATCATTTATCAAATGATTAATATTACTAATAAAATATACGGTACCAATTTTAATTAATTTGTATAGTATCCGGGATAGTATTTAATACAAAAAAAAAATAATAATATAGCTCTTGGGGTAGTCTATATGGTGTACACGACAAGACACTATATCTACACTATGATATAGTATAAAGTGTAATTGTATAATAAATTAATAAATAACATCAAAATTAAAGAAAAGCGTTTACGATTAATCCATTTAACCCACATTTATGTACCTTGCTCTTTTTCTATTATTATAATTTTAAATTTTCCATTAATCATGATGTCTAAAATATTATATTATATATATATTAGTCGTTCGTTATTATTTATGAAATATAAATAATATTTTCTAAGAAACATATCTATTACCATCGTCTATCGTTAACTTTATACCTGCAATTTAATAATATATACTCGTTATTTAATTAAAATATTTATATGATGATATAATGCCAGTAAAGTCCTTGGTTTGTTTGCGGTCGCAGCGGTTAGGATAGGTTAGGTTAGGGTGCCAATGTCAAAACCTAATATAATGCCTTTAAATAAAATATTTTTATTATACACTTAGTTTAACAAGCAAAATCTCAAGAGATTACTACTGCTATTATCTATTTTTTTCAATAGCGACTACTGCAGATATTAGCGCAGGTTGCAGGTATTACATATTATATTATAATCTATAACTTCATGCTTGTTTTATGTACGCATACGATTTCGTATAAGAAAATATTAAAACTCACCATTAGATATAG
The DNA here is from genome assembly GCA_021307375.1 of Tetraneura akinire. Taxonomy (NCBI): domain Eukaryota; kingdom Metazoa; phylum Arthropoda; class Insecta; order Hemiptera; family Aphididae; genus Tetraneura; species Tetraneura akinire. Next base: position 1,905,245 of record JAIUCT010000017.1, on the reverse strand, counting down.
TGAAATTAAATTTAGCGTCTTATTTAAAAATAATAACATACAATTTTTTTTTATACTTATAATATATAGATCTAGCGTTAATACATTTTTATAGATCTTTCAGTTAAAGTTATATTCTTTGTATTTAATTTTCATTTATTTTTAATGACAAAAAGTATTACTTTCTTTTATTAAATGTTTTGTGTAAGTATAATAATTCATGTGATAATAATGAATTTAATTAATAATAATAAAAAAAAAAGATGAGCTGATACTCCTGCCGCACAGGATACAGGTGTGCGAATCATAGCGTTTAATTTTAATTCGAATTTGAATGCAATGATAAACCATTGCATTCGTAAAAACGATTCTGAGCGAAGTTCAGTCAGATTATAATTTTCGTTTGAACTAAAAATATCAACTTAAAACAGCTATAAAAGAAAATTGAGATTAGGGATTTTTCTAATATTTTAGTATGATGTTATGTAATATGTAAGTATACTTCAGTAAAATTTTCAGACCCTAATACCAAAAATTGCCAATTTTATCAAACATTATATACGTAAAAACGAGAATTTTACGAAATATTCAAAGTCCAATATTTTGTAGAATAATTAATGTAACGGATCCAAAATTTTACTACATATATATAATAGCTATGTGAACACCCAAAAAAATTTTCAAGTCTCTATCTTAAAAATTGCCCGAGTTATCGAGAAATGTAGAAATTGAATTCGTCAAAATTTCATTTTTCGTGAAAAATGCCGTTTTTTCGTCATTTTTTCGAAGTTTTTTCTACCGCTTATAGTCAATTTTGAAAAATTCGAAAAATGACCTAAATAAAGTACCATCTACATCCACTTTTACATCTGAAACTCGCTATTCGTGAAAATCTAAGCATTATTTCGGGTAGTAAAAGTATTTTCAGAATATTTATTTATACGTATGGATTCTAAGATTTTCGTTTTACTAAAAATATCAACTTTAAACGGCTATAAAAAAAAATTTTGACAATGGATTTTTCTAATATTTTAGTATGATGTTAACTAATATGTAAGTATATTTCAGTAAAATTTTCAGACCTAAATACCCAAAATTGCCAATTTTATCAAACATTATATACGTAAAAACGAGAATTTTACGAAATATTCAAAGTCCAATATTTTGTAGAAAAATTAACATAACGGTTCCAAAATTATACCACATATATATAGTAGCTATGTGAACACCCAAAAAAATTTTCAAGTCTCTATCTTAAAAATTGCCCGAGTTATCGAGAAATATAGAAATCGAATTCGTCAAAATTTCATTTTTCGTGAAAAATGCCGTTTTTTCGTCATTTTTTCGAAGTTTTTTCTACCGCTTAGGGTCAATTTTGAGAAATTCGAAAAATGACCTAAATAAAGTACCAACTAGATCCACTTTGCTACCGGAAACA
>JAIUCT010000017.1:1893529-1903728 GCA_021307375.1 Tetraneura akinire | reverse complement strand
TCACACATCATTGTAAAACCAATACATTCTTCGCTTCGCTCAGAATCTAAAAATAATAACAATGCGTTAAGTACTTGTGTAAAAAGAGTTTACTTTCTTCGAGTAATCGATTTATTATAAACTTTTTAAACTTAATAACTGACAAAATAATAATTATAATAAAAATGGTAACCAATAGTAATTTTATAATTAAATTGAGTGTATAAATAATGTATAATACCTATTATGATATCACAATGTGACAACAATTTGGACGGTTATTTATACTAAACTTAATGTTGCCGGGAGTTGGTTTAAAACACGAATTTATAACTGAGGAAATATACTCTATGCACGCCATACAATGACTACGGAGATGTATTTATCACTTTAATAAAGGTACTGAACTTGTAATTGAACGTGTTAGGTTTTTTTTTTTTTGTTTTGTTTAAATTAGTCAGCGCAATGACTTCATTATACACCGCGACCACGGTAACAGTCAAAAAGGATTCCATAATCGTGATTACTTGTTTACGGTATAAAAAATAGTTACCTATAAGAGTATATTATTATATTTATCTCGTACTAGTTAACCGCCTCTCATTAGCTCGTACCTATGATAACCACAAGCACAGGCAGGATAAAACGCGTACGTGCCGTTGTCGTTTGTTTTATTGAATATTTCGGATACGTAAATCGTATAATCTTAACGTTTATTTTATTATAATAATAATATAATCTTCTCGTATATTAATATTTTCTTTTTAAAATATTTGTATTATTTATTTGAAATGAAATGTAATGAAATTTAAAGGTAAGTATATACCTAATATTATATGACCAATATTTTATTATTATAAATATAATATTATACGTTATCTCATATCTACTATTCATTGCATTTTAATAAAACGAGATTTAAATAATTTATTAATTCAATATTTTTATTGAAATAAAACCACATTCATATTATGATTAACATAATATTATGCCATGTAAAATAAAAAAAATAAATAAAAAAATAAAAATATGATTAACATAAAGTTGATATTTAAACAACATATTATACTAAACTAAGTTCATTTCGTAATTAATATACGTATATATTATATAAAATAAAATATTAAACGGATAAAAATCATTTTAATACTTATATACAATAATATTATTAGGCATACCTAATTATAATATAATTGTATTAAAAACAACAAATAAATAATTTAAAATATTTATCCAAAGCATAATAATTATATCTTCGAATATAAGTAAAATTATAACGTGAAACGTGTAAATACTAAATAACTTTAAAAAAAAAATAAAAATGTTTTATTATTTATCACTTTATTAGGGTTGCGTTTTTATTCGATATTTTTATTATTATTATTATTCTTTTACCTTTTTTTTTTTTTTTTTTTTTAAATATAACACGATTATTAACCGTTACTTTTTATATATTTATTTTATTTACAACAACTATAAAAAAAAAACATGATATTATGATAATATTATATAAGACTTTTATAATAACGTATTATTATAGATACGATATTACGTATAATTTGTATATGTAATTTTTTGTTATTGATATAATAGTTGCCGAAAATCAATTGGAATAAAATAAATAAAATATATAATAATACCATTTTCTTATGTAATAAATACATTAATATCGTTGGCTATTGTTTCGGTCCGTTTGTAATTTGATTTTTGATCGATGTATCTGCTGGAAAATTACAAGTAACTATACATTTTTTTCCCTGCGAATATCACACGCTATACACATTTATAAATATTAGAATAAAAAATAATATTTAAAGTTCGATTAGGTGTTCCTATAATATAATGGTACCTATATTACATGGCTTTATAAAATGGATACCTTGATATTTTATACCATAACTATATACAGAATGAATGAAGCGAGACTGATGACAATTTCGAATTTGCCAGAAGAATTGAATCAGTAAAGTTTGATAAAATACAATGGAAATTATATCCCGTGAACACACGACCTATTGTGACATATAGGTGGGGACATTGTTGTTTGGCCGAATTTCTGTGGCCGGTTGCCAACCGGACTGAACGGGCGCGGACCATATTTGCTCAAACATTATAGCCAAAATTAAAAAAAATAAATAAACAGTCATACGAGGCTGCAGGTCACTATAAAACTTATACATATAATTATTATGCTTTATCGCCGACTTTATAATGTATAATCGGTCCACAAAATCTTATTAGAAACAATTAAAAAATCAAATTTATTATGCAATTATTATTATTATAATTAATATTATATTTTATTGTCGAATCGAAATTGTATGTTTTAAACGACGTATAAATCGTATGTTTCGACGTATAATCGATAATAGATAAATCGTATAATATTCAAAATAATTTAGAGTAATAAACATAGGTATAGTAACATATTATATAATAATTACAATCGTGACATGTTTACTGTAATTTCCGTTAGCCGAGGAATTTACTTAGGTAGGTACCTACGGTTTAAGTACAATAACGACTCGCATTCAAATATTATTTGTATTCGAGTATTTTATTATAATAATAATGGGTGTACTCGTACAATATTATATTTAGGTAGGTACGTATTATTATATAGTAAAAAAAAACGACAATATACTATTGTTCTTAATATTATGTTATATTATTCTTCGTGGGAACGACTAAATATACTACCGCGTATAATTTAAAATAAGTTTAAACGTTAATAATTATATTATATTTTGATCTTTTTTTTTTAAAAAATAGACTTGCTTAAAATTGCAGTTGTTTATATGTGCGTAAAACGGAACGGCGGACAACGACTCTACAGTAAATTCAAGAATCTCGTATATATTATTCCTAATAATAATAATAATATTATTAATTATATAATATGATAAACCGTGGTAACGATATAAACGTAATAGTTTATAGTAAAAGTGACGTATTGTGTTTTGTCACATTCCCGTGTTTTATTTCGATGATAAAAATATATATAAACATATTTTATATATAATAATAATAAGTACTCTGCACTTATATACACGACGGAGGAACTCATAATAACTCCGCGCATTTGTCCGAGTCATATGTAATTTATTATAATATATTGATATATATTTTATATTATAATGCTGATAATAAGAAGGCGGATCTATTGGTCTTAAAAATTGCTTGTATGTACATTTCGGTTAAAGAAAAAAAAAGGAATCTGGGAAGTCGGCCAAATGGATATATCAACGTTGTAAATAGGACACAACACGGGTCAAGAAATTATGATTTAAAAGCTTTTTTTTTTTTTTTTTTTTTTTATAATAATACACTATATTAATTTTAATGTTACGGTTTATTACTCGCGTGATGATTTGATAATAATGCAGTGAATATATTATAATTATTTTTTAGTCCATTTAGGTTTATCCACAACAGTTCGTTAACCGTTCGTAATAATTAAAAATAAATTTATTATTCTTACGCAGTATGAAATATTATATAGGATCTAGGTAATAATGCGTCGTCCGTGAAAAAAATGGTCCCGGGAAAATTGTCCAATTAAAAAATTGGCTGTTAATATTTACAGAGGAAAATTTTAATAATAATAATGATAATAATAATAATAATAATAATAATATTATTATACCGAAATATAAATATAACGATGTAAACATGAGCACAACACGCAACTATATTATAATTTTATTCAATACATAATATTATTATTATAAGAAAAGTCGGTATGAATTATTGAAATGTATACTAACCTACCTAACTACATAACTAACTACCTAACCTCGCCGACGGTCTATCGTCTCTCTTACAATATTATATTATTATAATATAATACGACATTATAATATGGTATATGGGCCAAATAGAGTACAAAGACGTATCGTGTTTGTACCTAGGTATATATTATTTAATATTTATACGAAGAGGTATAATACTGGTATGAATGTACGATATATTACGAAACGGCAATGTTATTGTCAATATAAGTTTAAATGTTTAATAATATAATATTGTGTAAAATATTAATCGTCCGGACGTCCGGTTCGTTAATATTGTTGTTGTGCATATTATTATACCGTATGTGGCGTAATTGTCGTCTTTGGAGTGTCTACAATTTATTTAGGTAACACGGTTACATATAGGTATAGTGACTGTCAGCTGCGGTACTTCGCGGTGCCTGGCGCTCAGGTCAAAGCGGCCGAGAGAGGTTCGCCGTAGGAGACCGGCCGGTGCGTACACACTACACACACACATAATCGCCGACAACCTTATGTGAGCCAGCGTGTGTGTGCGTGTGTAAAACGCGTGAAAAGGTGACCGTGGTATATCTACCTATACAGAGTTGGACGACCACGGTATACTCTACGGGGTGGCGGCGGCGGAGCAACATACACACGCACGTTGCTGCATTCCAATAGGTCTGACGGTGTGGCCCCGACGGTTTTTAAACGCCGGTGGCCCGCCGCAACCGCCGGCGTACACGCACACACCTCCCACGCGGTCGTCGCATGACTTTGGTATACCCAAGCGTCTCTCTCTATGGTCTTCTCATGTCTCATCCCCTCGACCCGATTCCACGCCGCGTAAGTCCCCGACCGAAATATACTGAATAGGTACATATACCTAGGTATATTATAATATTAAAAATCACTGATACGATTTCCTCGAGTTACCACGGATAATGCGTATATAGGTATAGGTACCTAATAATAATAACTTCTTTACATACCCCCACAGTCGTTTTTATTGGACAATTCAACTACATACACGCCTATACTTTAATAATTACTAATTAAGAGTTTTTTCGATTCGTTGTGCATTTTATATTTTATAATTATAATAATATGCGTACTATACAATATTACGTATATATAAAATATGTGTAATACATAATCGCGTATATACTTCGTCTTTTGTCTGTCGTTTGGATTTTGTATCACGCACACGACGAATGTAAAACTCACGCGTGCTCCGGAATGCCATCCGAGTGTTAAGACTGTCGCGCCGATAATATATTATTATTATTATCTCGGGATGATCGGGTTAAGCTTTCTATGCGTGCTCCGGTCAATGCATAAAAATAATAATATTATGATTCACTCCACGTATATTTACGACTTGTCGTTTAATCGAGAGTTTAAAATCCCCGTCGTATTAAATTGTATTATTTATTTTATTGTTCTCGACGACAGATTCCAGAGTGACACTTAAATAGGACCTATATTTAAAATAGCATATTACGCAATATTATTATATAATATAACATAATCCATGGATTGGATGCGATTAAACGTACGACTATTCAGACGTTCTTTAATTCCGTATAGGTATTATAATATTAATTATATCGTTTTAAACGCATTATACGTGAATATGTTAGGTTAGGTTATTAATATGAATATTATTATTCCGTTGTTATAACATTATATAGTTGCGTACCTTCCTGTTTTTTTGAAGTCTTTGGTTTTTTCGATTTGTATTTAGATAATATAATCTTTTTTCCTTTTTGCGCGCGATTTACAATAATTCAAAACAGGTCAGTTTATCCATACATTATCGTTATCACTTATTTTTGTAATAATATGAGTATTACCATTGAGTTATACTCGATATATTCAATGGTATTATTATTATTAAATAATTTCGTATTTTTTTTAGGACTTTATACGGATTACATTTAGTTGGGACATTTAGGGCGATACTTTATACTTTTTACCTACTTTCCTGCTCGTGTTACAACTGTTATTTATTATTTTCATTTACGATTTCAATTTAATATTATTTTGATTGTCGATATAAAATGTTTTAATGGACAAACTAACCGCCCGTCTTCAAATATTTACCTGTAAGGCTGTATAACCACATTAATATTTTATACTAGGTATATGTAGTTACAATTTATAATAATATTAGGTATATACAATACACTTGCATTACTGTTATAATTACGTTGATAACTCGAGTAAAGTTTACATGTACTTTAATAATAATTCGACGAATATATAAAGTTTCTTACGTTTATAGTCGCTCAAAGTTTTCAGTTAGAATTGATTGAAAAGTTATACCCAAATTAGCTACATAATAATAATTTATTATATTGACGTTAAAATAATAAATCATTTGTTATTTATTTTATTATAATATACTCGGCACTCGCACATAATAATTAATCAAATATTTAAAAATATATAGAAGTTTTTGAAATAGCTAATTGTAAGTCTTGATTTTAAAAAGAAAAATAATTAATAATAATAATATGGTACAGATTTATGTTCCAATTAGAATAATTAAAAAAAAAAAATTGTTGAGCTAATTAAACGTTTAACAGTACCTATGCTTATCAACAAAATGATTATAGCGTACTTTAAGTTTTATGGCGATACCTACCGTTTTAAACTAATTAGGAATTATTCGATTATTAATTAATTGTATGTTATATTATTTATCAATTAAATCGGTCATTTGTAGACAAATAATAATATTGTTGATATTGTAACAAAAATAAACATAATAGTTTACATGGCTCATTGAATGTAAATTCACAATACAATATCTATTTCATTTCAATTTTTAAAATTTAATACTAAGGATATATTATTAATTATTATACTAAATACTTTACAGAAGTTAATAATTGAACTATTAAAATTTACATAAAAATAAAACTTATAAATTGTTTATTTCAAAATTTCAAATAATATGAAAACATTTTTTTTTAAATTTTGATTTTAAGTATTAAAAAAAAAAATAATAATAATAATAATAATAATAATAATAATAATTAATAATAATAATGAATAATGCAAAATATGACTAGTTTATACATAATAAATATATTGCAAAAAATCAAATTTTAAAAATATAATTATGTAATAGATCAAACTTATTGACAATGACAAATAACACCTGGATATACTATCTGTACAATGTACCTATATACTATACATACGAGTATGTATTAATATTATATACGTATTATTTTCAATATGTTTTTAAGTTTTTATTATCACACAAAAACTATGTTATATATTATTATTCTAAATATATGCATAATATTGTTATTTTTGAAAGTCTATATAACACTGCAAGCCATATTATAGAAATTTCCGTTTATTTTTTAACTAACTAGTCTACAAATTTTTTTTATACGTAGGTATACATATAATACACATATTACATATTTGATTGAATAGTCATATGTTGAAAATTCTCGGATAATTTTAACGTCATGATGGATATATTTCAAATTTTCAAGTATACTCTCTTGTATAATATGATTTATTAAAAACAATAAGTATATACAATCGAATATTGTGTATATATATAGTCTGTTATTTATGGTGCATCTTATAATAGATAATATACGAGTATGATTTATTAAAAATAATATTTTATTTATTGTCGATTGTTTCTTTTATAATATATATTAATATTATGTTATATATATATAATTTCAATTTAATTATTATTGATGGTACATTTCGCTTTCACGTGGAAACCGTTAATATATTATATTAATAGTAAATACGTTTCATATAATAATATTATATTTTGTGTGCAATATAATATTAATAATTATTATACGCTTGCTGTTCTAACATTTCATTAAACATGAAAAATTATCAATATTGTAAATATCGGTTAGGTTTTAATATTTTCAACTTATAATACGTTGATAAACAAATAACAACGTAAAACAATGTTTCCCGTCCGTATTGTTGTCATAGCGACCCACAACTAACGATAAATCGAAAATATTTTAGATCCCAATTTCGAGTCACAAACCCAATGGTATGGAAAAAGGATAATATTACGTGGTTTGAAATACGCGTTAATTTCGTATTACTAATTTTAATGATGAACAGAAAACGCTATTACGAAATTATACTTAAATATAAATAAGGAATTATAAAAACATACGAATTATATTATAGAGAAATTAACTATAACATTGCATATAAGTTTATAAGTTATTTTACGTTTATTTTAGGTACGAGTATGTCACAGTTAAAAAAATAACGTACTCATATTCCGACAATATATTTATCAATCATTTTTTGAAATGTCTAAAAAAATAGTTATTTTCTGAATGGATCTCTAAACGTATTACTAATAATTTATTAGTAAAAACTGATAAGTATTAAAGTTTAATTCACCAGGAGTGACGTAGTAGTAATATTTTCATTGCACTTGGGCGTATTGCTATAATAATATAAATATAAATATCGCGTCTAACTGATGAAACAATAATAACACTTTCGTTTATTTATTAAAATAGTCGAAATAATGTAGTAGGTATATAATATCAAAATGAGGTTTGAGCTTTATTTATTTTCGCCAAAAACTATATATTTATTATTTACATTTATAAAATATACATATATTATTAATGATATTTTTTTTAAATTTTATTTTTATTTGTTTGGCTTATTCTATAGAATCTAGACCATGAAGGTCCATCGCCGCGCGCCGCTTCCACCACGCCTCTCCATGTCTCCCTGTCATTAGCCAGTTCTTCTCCATTTCTTATTCCCAGGAGCATGAGGTCTTCCCTGACTCGATCAATCCACCGCTGTCGTGGCCGTACCCTAGGTCTTTTTGTCGGGTTTCCACACCGTGATTTTCCGTACTATTTGGCCCTCTGCTCTCCAAACGTGTCCGGCCCAGCTTATCCTTCTGGTTTTGAGAATTCCTAATATATTTGGCTCATTGAACATTGCCCTCAGCTCTGCATTTGTTCGTCGTTTAATATGAGTTCTCATTATTTATTTTAGGACCAAATATTTTCCGTAAGATCTTTCTTTCAAATAATATTAATCTTTTTTCATCCGACTTTATTGATGTCCTAACCTAACCTAACCTAACCCACGCTCCACATGCATACAGAACTATATAGGACTAATTAGTACTTTATATAGTCTTAATTTAGTGTTTTAAGACAATAATCTTGACTTTAATATTGGCATAAGAGCAAAATAGCACCTATTTCTTGCTGTTATTCTTCTGTTTATCTCTTCATGACTATTTGCTTGTTGATTAATATCTACTCCTAAGATTTAAAATTTGAAACCCTTTCAAAAGTTAAATCTCCAACTACGAGAGAATCTTGTACGTGTTCTTTTCTAGATATTATCAAATATTTTGTCTTTTTGTTGTTTACTTGTAAGCCAATATCTTTCCCTTTATTTAAAAATTTTTCGGTTGTCTGTCTTACGCTTTCTTCAGTTTCTCTTATAAATGATATTATCGATTGTATTTTTACATTATTAACGATTTAATACAATATTAGTATAGAAACGTCTTGTATAGCCTTATCACTTGTTGGTTGTGACTGATTAAAATTTGAAATACATATATTATATATATATATAAAAAATAGTCGACATCTTAAAATTATCAATTACAATTCATATCGATTACTGTATATACCATTGTACTCTTATAATTTATATTGTTAATTATCATTAGGTCCGATGGAAGATTAAGCACAGATAGAGTCTCCAAAGTCTCCGTCACAACACAGCACACATCAAATATCAGACACAAAGTATTATACGAGATTTGTCTTCATATATACCTATAAGTATATTTTATATAGGTACATCGCCGTAATTTAAAATTCGTTATGCCAGTGGCTATACGTTGGCGGTGGCAGTCAATGATCTTTGAATCTTTCTCTATATAATATATATATATATTATATTATATCGTTTCGTCATCGTCAGTGATTCATACTGAAAGCAGTAGATATATACCTGAACCACGGTTGTATCTGTCTGCATATTATGTATGGCGTGTACTCTTACATCGTAATATTTGTGTGATATATTAGATATAACATAGTGAAAACGGACTATATACCTATATGTTGCTGATGGTATCGACGAGGAAAAACTGTATATCGTATAGTGTCTGTCTGACGGCGACAGTGATTCGATGACGACATTATCGGATAATACGCACAACTTCTGCTCCTGTTATATTATTATGTCATATTATATGTTTTATGTCCGTATAATATTGTATTATTTTGTATTGGAAAATCGAGGACGCCGAACCTTTGCGCGTACCGTATTATTATTATTATCATCATTATCATTATTATTACATATTATTATTATTATTATTATTATTATTATCATCATCATTATTATTACATATTATTATTATTATTATTATTATTATTATTATTATTATTATTATTA
>JAIUCT010000017.1:1849625-1882584 GCA_021307375.1 Tetraneura akinire | reverse complement strand
ATAATAATAATAATAATAATAATAATAATAATAATAATAATAATAATAATAATAATAATAATAATAATAATAATAATAATAATAATAATAATAATAATAAACAATTTAATACCCGTGTTGGTAGTCATTCTATTGTATATAGTAAAAGTGTTATATAATTAAATAAAAGCAACGCTTAAGAATAATAAATTTTTTTCAGTGATTAACACATTATTTTTATCATTAGCTGCGAACATACGGATATGATGTGTCATGCGTAGAATACGAATTCAGTGTCGTTAAGATTTTTCTTTTTTTTATAATTTACTTATGGAAAAATAATAACATATAGTTGTGGACTTAAAAATAAATAAAATATTTTATTAAATATACTATGAAAAAAAAAATTCGATTAAATATTGAATTATAAATCGTATAACGATATCATAATATATTGATTATATAGTTAATAATAATGTATTATAAATAAATAAATAAAAAAAAAATTGTGCCCTATTTTCTTTGTATACAAACACAATTATTTTAGTAGTATCTTATAGTACCTATTTATTTTAATTTTGTAACGATGAATATATACTTAACATAAAATATATAATTTAAATAATTAACTTACTGTTCGATATATTATGTGTTTTATTTTTACAATATTTAAATTCTTGCACTTTGTATCTACAATTTATTAATCTAATAGATATCAGGAACTAAAAATTGCGATTAATATTAAAAAAAAAAAAAAAAAAACGAGATGTTTCTTAGAATAAATAGATAGTAATTATTGCATGGTAATATATTATATTATTTCATTATATTATACTCTTTAATTTATAGTCTGATAAATTTATTATAATATCTTATCTAATTATAGTCATTATAATTTAAAATTGTATACTTATTGTTATTTGTTTTGAATTATACGCCAATATAATATAATATAATATAATATAATAATTATGCGTTATTAAGGGATAGATTAAAAAGGTATATGACGAAACGGTTAAATTTAATTGTGTACAATAATAGACAATAATAATCTAAATGAGTAATTAATATTTATAGAGAATTATTTTATGACTAGAAATTAGAATGCTATATAAGTAGTTATATTTTTAATATATCACCCAAGTAGGTACGTGATTTTTTTTTTATAAATAGGTTGATTTATTACGTTATATTTTCCAAATATTAAATTATAATTTAAATCGTAAAATATAATATCATTTTTCGTTAAAAAGGCTACAATAATATTAAAACATAATTTTAACACGGTTTAATTGGAATATTTTACACTGTAAAGATATAATATGTATGCATTTTAATAATACAATTGAAATAACTTTATAATTTCTATTGAAATCGTTTGAATATGTCGTTAATCGTGCGCTATTTTTATATAAAAAATTGTCGTAGAATTTCTTTTGGTTTACGGGAAATATGTTTTAATTTTTTCTCTATATATGACAGTATTTTTTTTTTATTCGTGCGTACAGTGTGCTAAGGCATTTTAGAGAAAAATTCGTTAAACGATTAAATAGTTCTAAGTATAACTTATTAAATAACACAAAACAAACCGTATGTCATTGGTTCTTTATCTTTTATAGTCGTTATGTCGGAGCAATCGTATATACTTATTATTCTAATGAATTTCATATGGGTACCTAAGATTTTCTGGAATCGTAACACTGAGTATTTTCCCGGAAATAATATTATAATATATATATATATATATAAGCGTGCATAACGACGATTACGAACAAGGCTAATAGCATAATACTATAAAATTAAGGTTGTATGTTACATAAGATAAGGGACGAATAAAAAATTGCCGTTTCCTCTTACACACAATAATATTGTATTATGTTCTGCTGCTTTATATCGTGCAGGTAAATAGTTGTTGTTAAAAATGACAAATGAAAGGGACGTTTCTTTTTTTTTTTCGCACAAAATCCATCATTTTCTTCTTCGAAAACACAATATGATATAGTGTCCGTTGATGATGAACACTTGTTAGTTGTTGTTGTCGTTATCGTACAATACACGTACACGCACACACGATAATGATGACCATCGGTCAGGTATTATAGACCTGTGATGTGGTAGTATATACGGAGGAGTGTTATCGTACGAGTACCTATATAAATAATATGAGAAAATATATACCTACGTTTAGGTAGAAAACGGATGTGCGTTTTGGATTCCATCTGTCATTGTGCCTCTGGTATAAGGCCTTTAGAGGCTTCGGATATATTATTGTCCGACGAAATATTCCATAAAATGCGTATTGTTATGTGTAAAATCTAGCGTGAAGGATTCGTGTGCGTCTGTGTGTGTGGGTTTGTAAAGAAACGATGACCCCGGTCGCCCACCCGTTTCCGTGACAATAATATATAAACTTCATCGAAACCAGTGTTTCACAAACGTTTACATGGCGCCTGGCACAGGTAAATGATGGAGAAATCATCTTCGGTCGTATTATATCTCTACCTATATATAGGTAGGTACCACCATCGCCGGTCGTGTCGTTCAAACGATTTCCACATTCATTTTTATACGGCCAGAACCTGCATAATAATATTTTATATGGTCATCATCTAGGATTAAAAAAAAAAAATGTATTATAAATGTATAACGTTTATCTTGCGATATAGCATATTATAATAACGGTATAATTTTTGTAACATTGCGTTTTTAAAGTTTTTATACCTAATTTTTGCAGCAGCGAATCGAAAACAACAATATTTTATAATATTAACACACTCGTAACGTGTTATATTAGACGGTTTTTGAGTTCCTAGAACTTGTCATTCATATTTTATTTATAATAAATAATATATTATTATTATTCACACGTTATACGTCCGTCGTCGTAATATAAATTAATATTTTTATTTTAAATTCATTTTTTTTTTTTTTTTGAAATCTGTAAACGATATAGGTATATATATATTTTTTTTAAACCAAATAAAAAAAATATTTTTAGTCGCTAAAATACTAAATTTGTATTTCTTCTTCTTTACGTTTGTGATTTTTAATATTACGATATTTATAAATTTTATAACACATCGTAAGATATTTATTTTGAGAGTTTTAAATTAAGAATATATAAATTAATTCGTATAGTTTCAAATAACTAACGAGTCATTATAATATTATTATTAGTATAATATATTGTATTTCTCGCAACATTAATTTAATATAGTGCATATTATGACGTATATTCGTTCGTCGTCCGTTATTGCCACATCGTATAAATTAATAAATTATATAAGGCATTATAATATATTAATTTATTATTATGCATAAACTGATTCGGATTATCTTCTACTATAAAAATAAACTATAATAATTATTATTTTTTTTTTAATTTAAAAAAATCTCAATATGCTATTTTTTATTTATAAAATATAGATTATATTATATATAGATTATTTATATAGATTTAATAAATAATACAAAGTTATATAATAATACACAAAACAAAATAAATATATATATTACTTATATAAACTTGAATACATATTATAATTATATATATTATAAATTATAAATCGTATAGTTGATATAAATAAAAATATTTAATTTCCCCCTGTCATTTTCCATAATATATGAATTTATTTCAACAATATTTTAATAATCAAAAATTTAATACTCTAATTTTTCTGTTGGTGACGTTTTTTCTCTTACACAGTTTTCGTAAGAAAAAGAATAAAATAATATCATGAGCAATATACATATATATTATAGTTTAATTTATTAACCATGGTACATGAAATGCTGTAGACATCAAAAAAAAAAAAAAAGTTTTATATTATACTTTTTTTAGAATCTACATATACGTAACGTTTCCATTGTGTAGAGGGCCATCGAGGCATTAGTAAAAAAACTATTATCTCCGTAGTCTGTAGTATAGTTTAGTTGCTTTGCTTATTATGCATTTCTGTGCCAAATCGATAGCGTTCTTCCATCATTCTTTTATGGTTCAACAGTTTCAAGTGTGCGTTTTTATATTGTGTTTTTTTCTCTCCCCCTCCCCATTTTCCATTCTTTGGCAAATATACACGAAATGAAGACAAATAGACGCGTAGGAACAGTTATTTTATATCCTGTCGTAATGTTTAGACGCCATTAAAATACCGTTAGCAACAACAAATTTATTTATCAAAATGTCGTCCAGTTTTGACGTATTATAACGCGCTTTTCACGAAAATATCACATTCAACTTTATATTTATCATGATTATCGCATATTAGTGCCGCAATTACCGGGGGGGGGGCGAGCAGGGCAAAGCCCTGCTAAAAGGGTACTATATTATAAATACAGGGGCACATTTTTAATTTTACTATATTTTAATATTTGTATATTTTGATCTATGAAAGTATGAATATTATTTCATTAATAACAAAATTATTTTAAAAAATGAGTTTATTTTATACTTTAAATATAAAAATTTCCGACATTATTGGAAAATTAATAATCGCTATTCTATGTTATTAAAAATAAAATTTGAAGACATAGAATAATTCTGAAGCTTTCCTCCATGAATTAATAATGCATAATAATTGATATAATTATAATATAAAAAATATATTAATATATTATAAATTATTGTATTCACGCGCGTACTGTGTGCGCACTACTAACGTGTAATTTCATTTATAGATCTATGTGTTATACTGTTATATATAAAAATATTTCTATGGTCATTTCCTAATTTATAGATACAATTTTACTTACATTTATCTAATATTTAATAAATTAAAAGTAAAAATATATTATTATATATTTATATTAATGTGTGATGTAAATGTTTTCATTATATTATACCTAAATATATAATATATACCTACTTATAATTGTATAAAAATAATTATTGTACGTAATAAAATACAAAAATATGTCGACTAATAACAAGTCTAAACAGTTAAGTGGCTACTGTAAGCGAAAAATAAAAGAAAAGAAAGATCTTGAATTAAAAAAATTAAATGACCAATGGATGCGTTTATAAAAAAGAAAACTGTGGATACCGGTATGTAATATTAATATAGTATATTATTATAATATGTTTTTCTATTTTATAATTTTTAGATCAGATTGATCTTTAATAATAAATAATAATTTGTTATAATTTATAAATACAATATTATAAGTAATTTAATGTTTAAGTATAAGTATATAAGTATAACTAATATTATAGTTTTAGGTTTTTTTTTTTGTTATATATATATAAAAATTCTAGTTGCGGCACTGTCGCATATTATTATTATTGTAAATATTAATAATAATTTATTTATAAAATAACAAATAAATGTAAATTATAGTATATATGTATTTTTTTAAATGCTACAAAATAACAGTGATATAAGCTGAAGCTGATTATAAATGATATTTTATATCGTGCTGTTTCTTGCTATAACAATTTTTGTTTTCTCAGGCTCTCAAAGTTTTATGCATTATGCAATTAATGTTTACACGGGTCGTAAAGTTATATATTGAAGTCTTTTACTCGCTTGCATAAAAAAGGATAATCTGCAAATAAATAATATTTTATTATCCACGCTGGTATATAAGTTTCATTTTTATCTTATTTTTGTAATACTTTCGCATAAAGTTAAATCAAACTTAAATGTTACAATTTAAATTTCACATATAATGTTCAATTATTTTTATAACTGACAATATTATATCATTAAATAGTTAAATTTCAGTTATTAAATAGGTTTTTTTAATTTTACACTTATCCTAGTAAATAGTAATAATTACTAAATAAAATTTTGTGTTTAATTTATTATCTATTATTTAAATAAAATATACGAATCTATTTATTATAATGTAATAAATTCAGGTACATAATTGAGTTGTTATACACGTGCAGAATATTCATATCTAAATACTTTTAATATAATATACATTAATAAATGATATGCATATATTATACGATACGTCTCAACCTAATTTATATTATATATCTACGTATTATTAGATTTTGTTAAAGGTTAAGGAATAAATAGATAATGAATTTGTTTATTAATTGAAAATTAATATTGTATTCATTATATTAACCTACATATAATATTATTTCGTTTTTCTGTCAATTCATGCGTCTTGTATATATATTATAAAACTTATTAAAAAGTTATTTATTGAACAATTGCAAATTTTCAAATTAATAACTAAAAATAATTATCACTCATCTATAATAATATTAATATAATATTTTGTATTAAAAATAAAAATAAAAATGTAGATAGCATTGACTTTCGTGCATTAAATAAATATAATTTATTGCCTATTTATACGCGTTATCTTTTGTTTCCAGTATAATTTATAACTTAATAATTATAATTTCTATGATTTAAATTTTATTTATAAATTTAAAAAGTCGACGTTGTTTCAAAATTGAAATATTAAAGAATAATAATATAATACATTATATTATTATTATATTAAACCTGTCGAATAAAAACTTGTTTTCATATTAAAATACAGCTATTAAGCTTTTATTTTTTCATTAAATATTGGACGTGTTAACTACTGTAATTTATAATTACGTCACTATACGATAAAAATAGTACTTCATCAGCGTTTTTGTTTGAATATATTATATATTTATATGTATATATATAATATGTAGTATTGTAGTGCAGGTATACGCGTAAGAAATGAAAAAGTGCATAATGCATATTTCATATACCTACCTATCTAACTCGTTCTTTTGCTCACTGAACCATAATAATTACATTGTATATTTTTATTAACTAGAGGTTATTGCATATAATACATGTTAAAATTTATAACAATGGTTCTCAAATACATAAATGATATTTTAAATAGAAATAGAAGTTACAACTCCGGTCGAACACAATTAGGTATATACTTAATATTATATATTCATATTTTTTATTTTGAGGGTAGTAAATATTAAAAATAGAACGGGTAGTAATTAAAAATTAAAATAATGAATATCGACGAAAAATTTTCTAAACTCTAAAGAAACCGTGTGGGCTCGCCATTATCGTGATTAGTTGATTACACACCGATGTGCAGCGTGGGCGTGAAAATAAATTTATTATAAATAATGGATGGATTTTTTTTTTTTTTTTTCACGCGTGTATAAAGTTGTATTATGCTGTTTAAGCGAATAAAAATACAATTTCTTTTTTTTTCGTATTGATTAGGAATTTAAATTGTTTCGAAGCATATACATAATAGAATATTTTTTAATCTATATATAGTCTATTATGCAAAATTCTTTTAAATATATATTATATACCTACTCGTATAGTTATGATTATGCACGTTATGTGTTTTTTAACCACCTTATAATTTTAATATGATTTGCATCTATATTCATAGAACACTCATATTATAATAATATGATGACTGTTGACTAATTCAATAACCTGTATTATAATATATGACTTGAGTATGCGCATTTTTTTTTTTACTGAAAATATGCCTAGAATACAATCGCGACAGAATCATCGAAAGGCGCGCGACGACAATTTTTTATTTTAAAATTAATTTATATATTACGGGGATTATAATATACCTAATATATTATAAAATATGTAAGCTGTTATCCATATTTATTTACTATTACAAATTACAATAAATTTATATTAAAAAATAAATATTAACCTTATTACCTGTATGATGCGACATAATATATAATATATTAATTTTATCTCTATATGTCACATAATTCGTTAGTTATAAATCGAAAACAATGGAAAAAAAAAGAGATACCTATTAATATTATTATTATTCAACGTTTCAAAGCTAAGATTATATTATTATACTATGAGTAGAAAAACTTTTTTTTTTTTTTATGTTAAAAGGTCAAAATATGCAACTTTTTTCAGATCTAAAACGCATCTATATAATAATACGAGTATATATTATATAACGGTGTTTACAGATATATTAGTGATATTTATATAGGGTTTATCATGTTTATGCAATGAAAATGACGAAATACTTATGCCAAAGTGCATAAGAAAAAAAAATAGCTCGATTGCTTTTAAGATCAATACGATTAATACGGTTTATGACAAATATGTTTAAGTACTTGAAAATTTGCAATTGATTTCTAATAACAATATGAAATTACGGAAAATAAATAAGATGTAATTATAATATTGTACGGTAGCGGTTATCCATAAACTAATAATATTATTTTCAGTTATAAAATAGGTAGGTACATGGAATTGCTTTTTAGTCTCGGTTTATATAATATTTGGTATACGGAAATTTGCATGAAATAGTTATTAAACAAATAAAATATTATACTCACTCTTATGCAAGATGTTAGGAAATTTCACATATTTTATTATGCAAAAAATAATAAATGAAGACCGAATAATTTTTATCCGTAAGAACACAAGCATTATAGGAAATAAATTATAGAAAAATATGCAAATTCATATTAATAATATTATTAGTTATTAGTTTATTACTATATAATATTATAATAAATTATTAAAAAAAAAAAAAAAAATGGCCGTTTACTTAGACCAGACCGTTGTCGTATAGTCACTGCGAAAATATAGAAATTAATGAAATTATTAATAAATAATAATTATGTTATTTCCTCGCCAATCGCCAATCGCCATCGTAATACGCGTGTATGGGCTTTCGGGCCGGCGACACGGCGGTGGATGAATTATGAATTCTGTCGGTCTAATGGTTTTGGCGGGCTACTGTGAAAGTGTGAACCGGCAGCGGGGCTGCATCGGGCGGCGGCGACACACTGATATGTATGTTGACCTAGAATCACACGGCGGCGGCACCGGGTTTTTGCGTACAAAAGAAGAGGAGAGTAAATATTGAATCGATTTTGCAGTCGCCGTGGCGCACGGCCCCTACAGATCCGTCAACCCGGCGCCTGTGTGAACGGTCGCCCTCGATTTGATCTCCGATTCACTGTGCCCGAGTCATTTATACAATAATTGGGCCCTATAAAATGTCACTCGTTCCGCAATGTGCCCCCTACATGCGTACTTATAATAATTATTAGCTCATAATAGATTATATATCTTATCCTATATAGGAAAAGAGCTTTTTCCTCCATGTCGTCGTCACATTATGATCAAAGAAACAAAATAATATTTTCGATTTTATTATATTTAACCGTTTGTTTTTATATGCGAAGTCCGTCGAGTCCTTATACGTTATTCCAATTTATCGAAAAATGTTTTTTTTTTTTTAAAAAAAACACGATTCGTCATGGAATTGATGGGGTTTGTACTCTTTACACTAACAGTCGTATTATTATATGCTAAAATCAATTTTTCCGTGTATAATATTATCGATATTGTCACTCGAAAGTTACTCGCGTTCATTTTATTCTATTATTCCACCGCGTTTTCGTAAAATCGAAATACGCGAATTATTACACGTAACATTAATCATAGTTCGCATTATTACCGTACGATATATTATAAACTCTTATTTTGAAATTTTATAAATATTAAAATATATTTTTTAACGAGATAACACAATCTCTACACGTGTACGTTTGAAATTTTGAATTCCCCAATATTATAATATACGTCCAGAACGTATTTTTCAACGTTCAGCCCATGTATTTTGTGCCATCATATTAGACTAAAAATGATTTATAGTAGACGCGACGCGTTTCGACTTCTTTCGGTCCGCGTCCTGCTCGATGGGAAAATGAAAAAGTGTAACGCGGATACTACTTCTTATACGCTTATATCACTCGTTCCATTGTGATATTTGTACAATTGGAAAAATACTCGTATACGTACTTTATATTTTTTATTTTTTTTTTTTTTACATTCTGGAGGAGAAACTCGTAAAATAATAATATATGAAATATTCGGAACAATATTTTAATAATAATAATAATAATAATAATAATAATAATAATAACAAGCAAAACGTATAATACAATATGAATATTATTCATGGAAAAGAAATCTAATAGAAAATAGTTCATTACTGAAATAAGGTCAACTTGTATTATTATTTTATTATAGCGTTGAAATAAAAACGTACATACTATATATTATTAATATAACATAACGCGGTGTTATATTATATGCGACACATACGTGACGTTTAACAATGATTCGTGTTTCGCTTCCGGAGTTGTAATTTTATACATAGGTACTCGTATATTTTGTGCGGTGAGTTTCCTCCTAAATTTTATGAAGGGTGATTGTTTTCGTTTTTTTTATTTATTTTTTTTTTTTTATACCGCTGTATATACCGCGGTTAGAATATAGATAGAAAGGGTTTTTTTTTCAACGGTTTCCAAATCCCATAATGTCTTCTCGTATAATCCTCCTTCGGCTCGGGACAACATAAATTTTCATTATACGTTTCGGAAGAATAAATTCCAAAACTGACCTGACCCAAACCTCGTATGACCGTAGGACGATACGCGTATTATTATTATGATTATGTTTATTATGATTATTATTATTATTTTATTATTTTTATATGTAATAATATTAATATTTTATAACGTGGCTTTAATAATTATTGTGACGGTGACGATGTGCTTCGATTTTTCTCCCCACGTCCTGCCTTTACATGATATTATTATTGCGACCGTATTATTGTGTTGACGGCACATTACATTTTTACGGCGTTAAAGGTTCGGCCAGGTACCTATATATAATTTATTACCTATACATACCTTTTTTTTCTCTTTTTTTCGGTAAAGTAGTGTTTTGTATATAGTAGGTACAAGAGAAAAAAAATTAACCTCCATTTCCTCTGAATAACAAACATTCCGATACACTCCGCGAAACACACTGCAGCCCACAGGATATTATACGGAATACTATTGAAGAAACGGTCTTTTGTGTACGGAAGACATTGAGATTTATATAATACGGCGGCCGCTCGCTCTCACAATTATTATTATTGTCGCCGAGTTATTATTATTATTTTCTTTTCGCCCCCTAAAGGGACCGATAATAACGAGTACATGCACGCGGGTGTCTTCTTTATCCCTGTCCCATATACATACGTACATATTATTATTATTTATTTTTACTGTGGACATAATAATTCATCTCGTCCGTAGACAGGGGTGCGTTTTGGCTATTTCTTGGCGACGTATTTAATACCTATACAGGTATATATACCTATATATTTTTTTTAATGTTCAAAAATTACACAATTTCGTGTGTATATTTAATATATACGTCACATACGAGCTGAGAGATCAAATTTCAATAAAATCAATCGATTTTTCGGTTATATTATTATAATATTACCATTACGATACATACCGTGATAATAAATTAATAATATTACTTAAACATATACTCGTAGACACGATAAATTATTGTAATATACGATACGAAAAAAAATTATTATATATTGTTTGTTTAATTTATTCTGAATATAATAATATGTATTATTATTATTATTATTATTATTATTATTATTATGTACATTGCAATTAATGACCAAAACGTGATATAACTATATATTATAATAACAACCGCAGTTAAGTGTTTTTTTTTTTTTTTTTTTTTTTTAATTGCGTTTTATTTTTTTATATTTTGATATTCTTATCTGATCGCCGAATTAACTGTTTGGGTATTCGTGAGAGATGTATTTTGGATTATAACTCTTCGTATACGTATCGAATAATAATTATTTATATCAACGTATGACAATACCTAAACATACGTGGGGAATACATATTATAATAGATGACTCATTTACATTATCTAGTATCTATAACGCGTTTTTAATCATATATTAATATTATTTTTATCGTTATAAAATGAACAACGTCAAAAGCTCATAAATTTATTTATTTATTTTACAGCGATACATCGTATCACTTGTGACTGTCAAACAGTTTTAACTGCATGGAGTGTATTTGAATATTCTTTGTCGTGCGTTGCGATACTACTAAAAATGAACGCGTGCATTATCGTCTATTACGGTGTTAAAAATATTATTTTATCTTATAATATCATGCTAGAAATAATTGTAATAAATAATTAAATTATACATTCGTTACGATAAATTATAATATGAAATACATTTGTTAGGATAGTAACGTATTATTTTTAATTTACCCTGTATAATGTTACTTGTGTCCTTAGATAAAAATTATTTCATACTGTTTTTACTGAAACATAAAAATATATTTATGAATTTTTTTTTTTTACATATTTTTGTAAGTTTGTCCATTATTATATGCAAATTTCTGTAAATAAAAAAAAAAATTAATTTCATATTTTAACCGAATTGTTTAGTTTATGTATGCATGTATAATACATATTATATAATTATATATTATAGTAACTATAATATAGTTGATAAACCAATAATCATACAGTTCACTTTTTACTACATTTCTTATATAAATTTTCAATCGTGTTATATAATTTCTTACGATTTAACACCATATAATAGACATGTAATAAAAAATTATCGAGTCAAGATATAGAGATATTATTAAACGTGTATTATTCATTAAAATAATATCTGTGTCTAAATGCTATATACAAGCGTATATACGTATACTGAATACTGATTTTTATTTCATTCAATAATATCGTATGTGTATTTATAATTAATAATGTAGACACATACGTCCAAATAATGTTAAATAATGTGACCATCATGACGTGGGTTTATTGTGATGAATTATTAATTGCATCGTTATAATATTTTATTTGATACGACAGCAGTGTAATATGTATAGTATAGCGTGTATTATATAAAAAAAGTTATTGTAATGTTCAATAAAATATTTAAAATGCGTAAATTTACGTTAAATTATGGTAAAAAGTATACATTAACCGCAAATATAGTATTTTGATTTATATTGCAATTTACAGTGTTGCTCAATATATATGAAAATAAAATCACGGTATAATGTTACAAAATGTTATTTCAAGAAAACCGTGCGTGATGACGTTTCAGATGACGTCCGCATATAAGACTACTTGGTTAGATTTTTAAGTAAATATGACTATTTTGATGTGGTGTGCGTGTACAGTTCCAGTTCGTACCTTTGGCTGATGGCCCAATTACTTGGTGTCTTCGGTGTTTTTATTAGGATTATGGCCGAAATTTATGTCAAAATGCAATGGGTCAGAGCGGTAACCTTATAAACATAATTGTAATTAAAAGAAATTGAATTGAGTGGGATTTTATCCAAGAACATAAAATAATTTAACGACCTTTAATGTATTATATAATATATATTTTTATATAATTATATCCTACAAAAAACTGTATACGGTAATATTATTGATGTAATATTATAATAATATTTCGAGCCAACAATAAATACAAAAATTTTTATTATGCAAACAAATTTCGGTCGAATATTATGTGTACACGTTATTCTTAAAATATATTTTTAATAAATCGCAGCTAAATATAATTTGAATAATATACAGTGTATTATGATGCTATACACCGAGTTAAATTTGGAACACTGCAGTCAATCGAAATTAAAATAACGTATATATATCCGAGTACTCGTGATGTAAAAGTAACAATAACATAAACAGAGTATTCGCGGCTTCTAAGATTATACTGAGATTTTTAAAATTGTCTTTTGGCCAACGTCCACAGCGTATATTACGTTTTACCATCACAGTTCAGACGTCGCGTGTTGGTTACAATATGATATCGTGATAAATTATGATCACTTATTACTGACGAGTAAATAAACGTCTTATATATACTTGCGAAATCAATGACGTTTTATCCCTGCATAATATATATATAAATAATACTCTATCAATCTATCAATATTACCATCTAAATATAAAATATATTACAAAAAAATTATGTTTCTAATTAATTTATTGTTTATTTTGTGTGTATTCTGCAGGAAACAATCTAAAAGTATGTCAATCGCGACAGAGCTGTTGCGATCCCTCCACCGAGGCTCGATTGATAGATATGGTGGACAACGAGTATAAAAGACATCTGGCTGACCAGGCGGGTTACGTTTATGATCTACTTAACTCCACCGCTCATCATTTGCAAGGTAAGCGAAATAAATAAATAAATAAATATGTATATATAGTATCCAGGGTAAACGAGCCCCTGCTGGTATAAATATATGTTATATATTATTATTACTTTAATATTTAAAATACGAGAAGGTCAGTCATAAAAAAAAAAAGTCACCGTGACCTATATAAAGAATTTCAATTATTATTATTATTATTATTTTACTGCTGTACACTAATGTATTATCAAAAGTAGAAAACGTTGTGAAATCAGTTTTATCCGCTAGTGAATAAATGATAATTTTAATCCGAAAGTATCCGATTTCGACGTACCCATACGTCTATATTATTATTTAATAATAACACTCGTGATTCGAAACTTTGATTTTAAAATGTTTTGACGTATGTTTTGATGTATTAATATCGTACGGGTATTGTTATCGTATGAGTATAAGTGAGTGAAAAAAAAAAAAAAACGATACGTAAATTATTGTTAAATTATTCAAATATGATGTTTCTATTTAAAAAATATATTTCTATTTGTGTGTATTTAAATTATAATTATTTCGTTAATAATATCTATATTATTCTCATATAAAATTAAATTTGTTATCATTATACTTTTTTTTTTATTATTATTATTTATAATGGATATTAAATGACATAACTATATACTGTTCTAACGAATATAAATGTACGTGTGTATACAAGATAACTACTGTAACTCACATTATCTATATTCTATTAATATTTAAATATAAAATCTAGTAATTATATATAATTAGTATCATTACAAAACGCAGATAATTATATTATTATTCTTTAATATACGACATTAAAATAATTATAGTGTATAATATATTAATTACATTAAAAATATAGTATAAAAAACGTTATTTTATTATTTTGATTTTGATATATCTTTATATATATATATAATAAGTACAACGAAGTATCTACGTTGATTAAAAATCTTATACTCTGATTTAGAAATAGATTTATTTATAGGACAAATGAGATTATTAAATAATGATGCGCAATAATTGAGTGAGATCAATATAATTATTTAAGTGTTGATAAGTGCGCAATTTTTAAAATAAATGTGAAATTTTTTATATTTTATTTTTAGAGTATGGTTTACGATAATTACATGTCGATAAAATACATAAATATATAGTAATAATGTATACTATATAATTTAATTTGTAACAAACTAACAAGAGAAAAATGTATAATTTATAGGCTATAAATTATAATATACTGCTCTAGTATTAAACTATTGACTTAATTCCGTAACTATATAAATGTTACTATATAATTATTGATTGTTTTTATTGGCAAAACATACATTATGTTATTTAATAACTTTAAATTTGACCGAATATACATAATATAATATTTATACTTACTCTGTATAGTCTGTACACTTAATAGATTTTCTTTAAATTCATATACTTGAAAATGATTCGGTTTATGTAATAATAAGTATAAAAAGAACGTAAATGTACCCGAAACTTCTTTACTGGGCTGAAATTTTTACAAGAATTTTATATAAAAAAACAAAAAAAAAAAAAATAAAACACACGTTATCGGAAAGAAATAAATCGGTTTAATCACACCAAAACATAATATTATACATACCAATATAATTTCATCGTGTGAACCGCCCTCGGCCAAAACGTCTTATCGTCAGTAAAATGACAGTTTATCCTAATAAAACGTACAAAAACGATTTAATAATCACCTACCGACAATAACCGCGATAACTATATCCCGTAATCCAAAGGGGTTGCCTTATGGAAATTATCGATTGAACCTTTTTTTTTTGTTCGCCTATAAAACTATACAATAATAATAATAATAATAATAATAATAATAGAAGGTACGAAATCAAAATTGGTCGACTACAAATAATAATTATTACATACCGCACACGATTGGGGGTGTCTATTTGCGTTTTAATATATTATATTATTAAACCGATAATTTGTTTGTGGTAACATACGAGATATTATCCCAATATATTATTATATTATATATTATATAGGTATAGGCACGTACACATACAGAATGGTTGAAATCTAACCTCACTGAGGGTTTGAAAATGATTTGTAAAAACTTAAAAGTAACCGATTTATTTTTTGCGTTACGATTCGTGTAGAACACGGACCGGTTAGGTATGGCCAGTTATTATACATTATTATATGTATTATTATTACATCCATATAAACGTTGTATGCAATGCGCAGGTTACGCATTTTATACTCCTTGTATATACCATAAACCTAACCGCGGTATATCCTATACCATATATATATACACACAACACAATATATATATATAATATAAATCCCGACAGCGGCGTATATATTTTCACCCCGGTTGACGAATGATAGTGAATAAACGTCCTTTTCGGTACCCGCACAACACGGGCCGCCACCGCATTCCGGAGGTAGACCCCCCGGCCACCGATCCTCCTAGCACCAACAAACTGCATTCCAGTTCAGATCGGGTCCCATTCAATTGTTTCTCGTATTTCTTTTTTTTTCTTTCTTCTTTCCTTCTCTACTTTTATTTAATTCTATTTCGTATATAATAATATATAATCCGCTTTTATTTATTTATTTTTCTTTCATACCGTTCTTCTTTTATTCTCTATACCTATACGCGCACGCCGTCGTCTTATTAAACCTAATCCAGTGCTTCCCATCCTCCTTGGAACATCCGTTTCTACCACGGTACATAATATTATATGTAGGACGTAGGTACCTAAATTATATACCGCGATTTCAACGATACTTAATCAATTAGTCCGCGATCAGGCTCTATTTTATGTCTAACGAGTATATAACAAGTCATAACTACCGGCAATCACGCGCATATGTTTTCGTTAACACGCCCTCTCCCCACCACCCACGAATCGACGGACCACGGACACAAACATAGTGTTTTGCATAGTATTTTTACAAAAATCATCTGATCATAATATACAAATAAGTATGACACGCATTTAATTATTACTAATAATAGATATCTTCGATTTCCATTTTTTCTTCTTGGTAAGCGTTAGTTGCACGCGTTAGTTGCTCGCGTTAGTTGCACGCGTTATTTGACGTTAATCACGTCTCAGGCATGATTAAAAATTTAACATTCACAAGTGGTATAAAAAATATTTAAGTAAACTAATATTTTACGTCCTACTCAGATAATTTATAATATGATATAATTAACAATATTTTAGATTTTGAGCGAAAGAAAAATGTATTGGTTATACAATGATGCGTGTGTCTTATATGAAGCATACTTACATATTGGTTAACGTATAGTTCCGAAATACATTTTTTTTTTTATAAGTGTTTTAAATTGAAATTTGATTAAAATTAAATTATTACATTAAAAACGATATATAGTACATTACTACATTAGTACTGTAAGATTTAAGTATTTATGTTGAACGAAGAGACTTTATGAATGTAAAATTTTTATCAATACATATATTATTATCCGATGAACTTCGCTCAAAATCGTATTTCCGAATGTGATGAATATCATTGCATTCGAATTTTAATCAAAATTCAACACTATCCTCTTTACACCCGTATCCTTTCCATAGCAGTATCAGCACTTCTTTCTTTTTTATATTGTTGTTAAATCGTTGTACATCAAAATATATACCCATAACTGTCCATATTATATTATAATAATATAATCATATATAATATTATATAATTAGTAATTACGATGAAAAATAAATAAAAAAAACGCGATAAATTT
Source organism: Tetraneura akinire (assembly GCA_021307375.1). Classification (NCBI taxonomy): domain Eukaryota; kingdom Metazoa; phylum Arthropoda; class Insecta; order Hemiptera; family Aphididae; genus Tetraneura; species Tetraneura akinire. Next base: position 1,864,843 of record JAIUCT010000017.1, on the reverse strand, counting down.
TAATACTCGTAAGATAAAAAAAATCCGAATTTATTTTTTTTATAATATATATTTATTGTATATTACAATAATACACGGAATAAAATTATTTAATCAAAACGCAGTTGGTTTGGGATTAAAACGTTTATTGTTAAAAGTACTCTGAGATAATATTGTGTAAAACATCACGTTTTACATTGTTATAAAATAAATAATACCTATAGCTCTTTCAATACGCGTATTTAAGCATGTGGTATTTAGTTTCCCTGAAGGGTGTCCAATTTCATTAGTCGATATATTGTCGTAAACCGACTTACCGTGTTCCTTTTCTCGTTTCAGACCATATGACGCACATGATCCGGAAATCTAAGAGCAAAACGATCCGAGTGATTGCGGACGTGTACGTGAGCATCGAAGGACCGGCCATCAATCTTCTGGATGTATTCTACGACCGATTGTTGCGGTACGTGCACGAAGACCCGGAAACCATCCCGGGGGCCAGTCTGGAGGACGCCACTTCTCGATTGTTTTCCGATTTGTTTCCGGTGGTTTACCGGACGGTAGCCGCCGCGTCCGACAAACTCGACGAGAATAATTCGCAATTCGACGAGGATTACGTTCAGTGTTTGGCCGGCAAAACAACCGACATAAAACCGTTCAGCGACGTACCGTACACGCTGGCCAAGGACATTTCCAGAACGTTCGCCGCCACCAATGTGCTGGTGCACGCGCTCAGGTGAGAATAAAGCTATTACCACAGGTTTGATTATCAATTATGGGTAGGTTTTGGTTCACGTAAAGTTGGGTCAGGTCCGGGAGATGAGTAGTATATTATAATTTATAATCATCAACACGGTATTTTAACGGCGATTCGTTTATTAAATATAACATTGTAATTTAGATACGGCGGCCAATTGGTGGACGAAGAACACTCGCGGTCGTGGCTGGGCTACGGGAACAGAGAACAGTGCGTGGCCGCGCTAACCAGGATGAGACAGTGTTCGTGGTGCGACGGGAAAGACGCGAAACCGTGCCACGGGCTTTGCGTGAACATAATCCGCGGATGTCTGGCCAGAGAGACCGCGCATCTGGACGCGCCGTGGACTGGTTATTACGAGGCCGTCGACCGATTGGTGTCGGCCATCAACAACGGACAGTCTTCGGTGTGTTTAGAGGACCTACTAAGATCCTTACATTCCAGGATATCCGAGGCCATTATGTACGCAATGAATCACGCGTCCGACATACAAAATAACGTAAGTAACGTTATAATATTATATAATTATTTCTGATATATAAAATCAACATAATATTACTGACATTGACGTTATATCGTCTCAGTAATCAGTTGGAATTCAAAATATCATATCGTAAAATATATTTTATTCGTATATAAAATAAACGGTATATTTATTTTTTCCCCGTCGAGTAGAAGTATATAATATTATACGTAATATATCGTATTATGAACGTTATAATGTATAATATTTAACATTGACGTTTTTTTTTTTAACATTTTTTCAACGTACGTCGTGATGTGATTTTTTACACATTTTATAGTTTATTACAATATGTATATAAATGACGTTTATGGTTTCCACAAAGCTGCGCGCAAATCGAATTCCATTACGTGCGTTATTTTACACGAGTTAATCTCTTATTTTACTCGTTATACGGGAGTGCAATATATTTATTTGTAATATAATGATAATATTATAATAACCAAATGACAGAACGTTCGACGCGAGGAGATAAATATTTATAAATAAACGTTTTTATAATACAATAATAGGTAATAAAATCTCTGACTACGCGGTATACGGTATATAATAATATAATAATAATATTATAACGCGGTTAAAGAGGAGGGAAAAAAATCAAAATAATAAATTATCGTATATAATATAATAACCGCGCGTATACCCAGCCAGCTCGCGACGACGATAACGTTGTAGGAGACGTATAAAATAATAATAATAATAATAATAATAATAATAAAAAAGAACCAGGTGGTCTCCGGATTCTCTCGGAATTTACGTAACTATATATCTATCATACGCGCGCGGTGATGCTGCAGTGCACCAAATTCTATCGCGATATCAATGAGTCGCGCGCGCAAGACGTTCGTATAATCTTTGACACGGCGTTTTTACTGAATGGCGTCCGTATCAGACTTATATATGCGACGTGTGATAATAATATTATATACGGTAGGTATACGGTATACGCGCACGTGTATAAAATAATAATAATATAATGGAAGGACCCGAAATACCGACCCAGACGGATCGGTGCGCCTAGTAGCGCCACCCGAGAGAGCGCACGGGACCCCAGCATCTTCGAGACGAGGACCGGTGCAACGCGGTATATATGACTCATCCGAATGAAATGCAGGACTTCCATTATAATATATTTTATTTTATTATATTACATTATATTATATACACGATAGTAGTTCAAAATGGTTAAGTCGGCGAGAGGAATTCCGATCTGCCGCGGCACCTTTCACACACACACACACACAGGTACGTTTATATACCTGTTGTATACGTAGGCGTGTATACACACAAACGCGCAACCCTTTCGATACTACTAAACTCGATTTACCATATTTGGACCGGTTCTAACTCGCACATAATAATATATAGGTATATATACATACATAATATATTATGTATTATATAAAGTAATATGCATCGAGCCGCTGCGCCTAACAATAATCCGCATTCGCCCATACGTCGTTTGTACCTATATACACACACAATAATATAATTTTTTTTTCCTCTATAAGCGCACATATTTACAAAAAGAACCCTCCCGGTGGTAACAATGTCCTCGTATTTATATATTATAAATAAGTTAATATTATTATTGGACTATAATATATAGGTAGGTATATTTACCTGCTGTATATACGCGAACAATAAAGCAAATTCGGTCGCGAGATTTGTATAGCTGCGCTAACGAGGTGCCGACGAGGATGTTAATATGTTATTATATTATTATATATTGTATCCGCAGAACGCGCACACAGCATCCGACCGAGAGATCAGAGAGAGAGAGAGAAAAATAATAGAAAAATATGTTCCCGCGGGGGTACCTGCGACTCGCCCACCATATTTATTATTATTATTGTTATTGTTATTATTATTAGGAATAAAAATATAAGACGACGCGTATGCTTGCTTGCGTCGTTTTGCACAGATATACAATGGCGATCACGATATGAAAATATTTATTTCTTTTCAGCCAAATTATTTTTTTATTGATGTTATTGTAATACAATATAATATTCGATTGTCGCGTACGCGTTCGTTTAAATACCGCGGTTATCGCGATAAATCGTCTGTATTTGATTTTAAATTCTATTTAAAATCAGATTTTTATATTTTCCACTCGTCGCGGTGTTTTATTACGAACCGAGAAAATAATACATTATAGGAAATGCGTTTTCGTGCGAAAGGAAAATTAATATACGTGTTAAAATTTATTCTATCAAGGTCGAGAAAAATATATTATACTTTTAAGAATATTATTAGACGAGAGAAGAACAAAGATTCCGATATCGCTATATAGCGAATTGATAATAGAGTTAAGCATTAAGTTGATAACACAAGAAACGTGCGTGCGTTCGAACACCCCCACGAAAAAAGAAAAAAAAAAAAAGATTAAATATCTGATAATGTATTCGCCGTTATTATATTGTATATATTTTGTTTATATACCTATCTATTATTTTCGTATGTGAAGGAAAATATTCAAATCTTTCCTTTTAAAGTAATATGTATTTTTCTCTAATCATCAACTATATTATTATGAATTTGCACCCAACAACCCAAATAAACGTTTTGTTAAGAGTATAATATAATTCATTAAATAATATATTCTAATCTTTGTGTACCTCGCATAATATATAGTTTCGAATTAATATTATGGGAGCGCGCGTTATTGTCTTAAATTATATATATATTTGAATATTGTATTATAATAATAATATGTACGTGTGGGTACATGTATATCTTTACACAATAAACATTATATAGCGATCACTCTGTACACACGATTTCAAGATAGAAACGGATAATATTATATGGCGAGTTAAGACCAACGATTTATATACGTGTGACAAGATTATATTATTATGCACGGCGATGGCGGCGGACGATGCATTTTTAGCATGTACCTCGGAACGGAATGTCGCCGTGCAGTGGGTTTATTTTTACCGGCCATAAAAAAAAAAAAATAAAATAAAATAAAATAAAGGAGTGAAAAGATATAGAAACGGAAAGAAGAAAGACCGTGTGTATGTACGTACGGTGTATCATTGGCAACAGGAAATTTCTTATTAGAACTCTAGTGAAGAACGGATGTCTGGCTTCCCAATAAATCTGTCGCGAGGAAAAATTCCAATGATCGTGCCAAAAATAAGACCAATTCGTATATTAGATTCGTCCCCCGAGCACCATCATAAACCCTTCGAAAAGTTCAACAGGGCGATGACTCGCGTTTCCGAATTTTTAGATTTTATATATATATATATATATTAATATATCAATTGCCAATATATTATATTGTAGTTTCCATGAATTTAATAAACCAAAAGTAATACACGAGGAGTTTGTGATTTTCAAACTCTATCGTATAATCTCAGTTTAATGCCTTTTAAAAAAAAAAAAAAATCGGTCCGATAAAATATTATACGTATTTTACGATAATTATATAAATATTTTATTTTAAACCTTAGTGTAATAATATTTATTAAAGTATTGTTCGTGTTATATATTAAAATTATTAATAATAATTTATTAGTATACATAATTACATTAAAAGTAGGTACCTAATTAAAATTATAAATAATTGAGAAAAACGATCGTTATAATGTAATTTATTTATTTATTTTTTTTAATTTAAATTTTAAACGCAAAGAAGATATATAAATTATAATTTATTTATTATTATCCAATTTGAGTATCGGTGTGTACAGTTTGGATGCTCTCCTTTTTAAATTAATTTAAGTGTGATATTTTAATAATTTCAATAAAAAAATTTAAAAAATATTATGATTTCGAACGCTTAAAACGACATTATATTACGCGTATCGAATAAAACTCAACAGTGCACAAATATGGCTGCCGAATAGTATTATTTATATATAAGGTTTCGACGTCGATGTGTTTTCGATCTCACGCGATTAATTACGAAAAGTAAAATTAATCTTGTACGGTATCCTTATTTAAGGGAAAAAATAAAATAGAAATAAAATCTGCGCAATCGTTTAATGAAATTACTAGTGATCGATGATGTGATTTTCGTATAATACACTGCACGTCTTGCTCTGGATAGACGTATTATATTTTGTTGCGAATAAATTTCGATTTATATGAATTAATACGGATAAAATGTGCATAATATTAATATTATAAGTTTATTATTATTTTGTACGACAGTATACAATAATAAAACAACATTTTGTGTGTTTGATACGCGAGTTTTTAAGGATCGGCATCTCGTTTATGCGTGAAAAATATTGTACATCGGTTATAGCGTAATTATAATATTATAGAAGTGATAAATATTGACAAACAGAGATATTAATATATAATAATATGTTATTAACAGTGGATAGTCGAACGTGAAGATAAAAAAACGAGTGTAAAAAGAAGTAAAATATTATTAATATACCTAGGTATAATACTTGTAGATACCTATATATACCCGTTATTACCATGAAACATATAACAGTTATACGCGTGGTAAAACCGCTATGACGTTCTCGTTCGTGGAGAAATACCATCGTTATATTATTACTTCATTTTCATCGTTCTACTTATTATTATTATTATTATTATTATTATTATTATTATTATTATTACATTTTTATAATAATGTATCATATTTATGTGAATAATAATATATTATATATATATATATATATATTATTACCTACCTGAATGCTATTATACCAATATTTCTCGGTATACGAACAAAACCGCACACCGGACGTCTACAACCGCGTGCCCGGTCGTTCTTTATTGTACCGCGATTTCGCCAGTCAATTTCACGACACCTTCGTCTCACATGACTCTCATTTGAACTCTGTCCTTTGTGACGGTGTATCATCAGTTATATATACCAGGTATCTGGTATAAGGTATAACTATTATAGGTATATTATAAAATATTATGGCCAGAAGCGCATACTTCGATAACCGCGGCGATCGTTAAAAAACGCGTATATACTTAGGTATTATATACCTGCGTTTAATTTCTTCATTTCATACGCTTAACGTGAATTCCGAATTAAAAATAAATAAATATATACATAAACATTTTTTATTTTAATGCCATTATTTTACATTTTACGCACGTACTATTTCGTTATACTGCTCTCGTTAATTTGAATATAAAACGCGCTCGATTCAAAGTACATATTTTATTTCACACGTTTCACCGTCATCCTCATCACCATCGTATCATACGAATAATATTGTGTACTTTTATGTTTTATATATTATTTTCGTAGGTGGGTTCTGATACATCATAATACATCATATGTAATAATAATAAAAATAATAATAATAATAATAATAATAATAATACACAATAACTACAGGCGTTCGTGGATTATAAATATATTATAATATTATATAATCTGTGTGTATGTTTTTTTCTTCAAATCAAATTAGTTTTGCGAAGTGTCGTGTACGGTGTACCGTTTTAAATTGTAATAATACACGCAGATTCCATATTTTATATGTTATTCTAAACAAATACGAACTACGAGTTAGTAGTTACGAAGTACCGATATTGTACTTAAAATTCAATATTTGAAAGGTTTTTTTCGAAAAAAAAAAATCATCGTCCGTTGTAATTTATATAGGTATAACGTCGTTTCACTGTACGGTATAAGTATAATATTATAATATTGTGAGTTGCACGCACCTTACTTCGGTTTTTAGTTACCATACCATAACCATAAAAAATGTTATACCTTCTGGCCGGGAAACAAGATAAACGAGTATATAATATATATTATATTATAGTTCGTATTATTATAGACACGCATATAATGTACCATACACGGGTATTCCTGTAACGCGAAATCGATATATTATATTTCTATACATTATTGCTTCGATATATTATTCTAATATCAAAATCAATTCGATATAATATAGGCGTTGTTTACGGTCTCGTACAAATTGGACGACGATGTTTATTATAAGTTTTCGTTTTCGCTGCGAACACGATAACATGATATTATTATACTCGTATGTACACATGTATATATTTGCAAAACTCGAAATTCAGGTGTTAGCAAAACGATATCGTTATCACGTATTGATTTGTATGCATTTTCACTCTGCGATAAAAAAAAATAATAATAAAAAACAAAAATAAGTCTAGTAATCCATAACGCACGACATATTATATCATTTTGTTATTTGATTTCGCTGAGCATAAATATTATGTATACACGTGTAGTATAATACCTATACTATTATATTATAATATGTTTGTGTTATAATATATGCTTTCATTACAGTATTATTTTTTTGTCCTTTATTCCTTCCTTTTTCGTTTATCGCGAAAATATAATATTACGTGTTTATATAATATAATTGTATTTATGCTATTTCAAAAAATGGGATATCTCGCTCGGGAGACTAAACAAAACACGTAAGTTTCTGGGGGGGAGGGGGGAAATGATAAGAATATCAATATAATCATTGCTAACGTGCAGGTCGCGTTCTGGTCTGTCGATTTCATTCGAAACGCGAGGATATTTTTTCCCATTCAATAAATTGCACTTGTGTTCTTTTCCCTTTGGAAATATTATTATTACATTACATTATGTTTTATGTGTCAGATGGCGCATATTGAGACGAGAAAAATAATAATAAAGACAAATAATTAGGTATACGTCTATACACGATTTTTTGAAATGGTATTCCGATTTAATTTAAAAAATCGCAATCAAAAACTAAATATTATATATTATATGGTTATACAATTTTTCTATTTTTTATTTCGAATACGCGTTTATTTTAATTAATTAAACACATTTATTAGAGCTATACTCTTGAATTTAATATTGTATCGTTTTCAATGAACATTGTTCGTGTATTATTTATTTTTCTTCTATAGCATACACCTTAATTAGTTAAATAAACGTTATACCTATACATACCTATGAGAAATAACTATATACACAGTATTATATTATTCAATTAAATTGAAATTATATATTTTTTAATTGGCCGAATTTTCCCATTGTATCTAAAGTACGATTTTTAAAATTATTATTATACTTGATTTATGTTTATTTTTATGCCTGAATGATGTATAAAAAAAAAAAATTATAATTAGGTACTATATAATGTAGAATGACTAATTATAGTCATTGTACAATGACTATATGATAATAATTAATTATAAAAAGTAACAATTATCATTGTGTATAGGAGGAGGTATATTAAAGATTTCATAAATAATCGAATTTGTTCAACCAATTTGTACAGGTTGTGATTTATTTTATTTTATTTAGGTATATTATATTAGGTATATATTTGAAATTGAAGTTAACGTTTTTTAATAAGTGACAATTAAACATCGACTTGTTTGGTCAAATACTATAAGAAGTATATAACATTTTATTAAGTTTTGAGAAAATCAATAATATCGAGGTCTTTGTAAAATTAGCTTTGGTAGTTTTTAAAGTTTAGGATCGGATATACAAATCTACAAAGGGCAAATACAAAGATATAAATATATAATTAAATAATGTTTATAAAAAAAAAAAACGTGTGTTAAATTATAATAATAATAATATCTTTTTGGATATTATTTTTGGATATAATTTTTGGATATTAATTACCTTCATGGATAATTCAAACACAAAAATGACACACCCCAAAAGGTCGATACGACCTACACGTTTTGTCAAAAAAACACGATTTCATTTTACCATTATCGATTTCTAAGCAATATATTTTCCGAGTGGTTATTTAATAATAATAATGAAAAAAAAAAAAGGAAATGGAAATAACGACTATACAACCACGTAAATCCAACACCTACGTTTAATCGAAAACTTTTTCGTATATAACATATACTCGTAAATTATGTGTTGAATATTTTTAATTACGTGTGAAAAAAATATGATAATTAATATTCATAAATATAGTATAATAAATTAATAATACACGCATTGCGTTCATTAAAAAATGTATCTATTAATAAATATTTTAAATATAAAATTAGTAACACTGCTTATAAAAATGTAAAATAAGCATCGTGTGTCATAATAAAAATCTATGCGCTAATAATAATTTTTAAACAAATCAATTATTGTGATTATCTATATTTTTGCAAATATTAAAAAAAAAAATGAGTTGTTTATTGATAATAATTAATAATTAAGGAATACTTATAAATCTTAAAATCTTTACACGCGTCGAAGATATTATATACTGAATTAAATTTATTTAGTATAGGTTTTAACCTATTATTTTTTTTTTTTATATTTAACATATTTTATATAAACACTTAGGTATGCGTGTATTATATGGTATAACACCAACGAGATAATGTTAAATCGAGAGAAAAAAAAGGTTGTTGTTGTTGTTGTTGTGATAATGCAATTATGGTAATAATATGTAAAGTCGTACATAGTATTTTTTATATACATACATACGTATAGCATAAATTATGTAATCAGATGATTAGAACAAGTTTTAAAATTTAACATTTTTCTCGTATACCATCTGCAGCGAGTATATAATATATAAAATATCTAGAGGAGTCTTCTGCAGCGGTTACATAGTGGTTGTTCTCGCGGTGATAACTCGATTTGAGAAGCGGACGCTTTTTCTATACACGTTTAAATTTGGTACGTGTATTTTAATTTGCATCGGTCGTTATTCAGGTATTCGGCTTGAGGACGATAGGTCCTGCCCGCTGTTGCAACTTGCAAGGTAGCGTAATATAATATATTATATATGGTTATAAAAACAAGACGAGATATCGCTTATTTATGCAACCACGGTTATTATTATCGTGTTGCGGTTTAAAAATAGCATTTATTTTTACAGATATAATACGTTAAACACTTATACTATACGTGGAACGTTATATAGTAAAACGAACAGACGAAATATACGTAATTAATTTTGAAAATATGCTGCGCCGGTGGAAAAAAAACATCAATAAATTGATGTTCCGCACATATATTGTACGAGTGATTTTATACTGACCGAATGATGACACTTGTTTAACGTTATTCGAAAAGCAATCATAAGAAATAATAATTTTTTTGAACGTAACAATAGACGTGTTATTTTTTTTTCTTATTAGAGCCCGCGTGTTTTTAAATTTATATTTATTATTCAATAATAGCAATACGACGCGTATATTATGTTTTCACGCGGTCTCGCATATTACAACGATATCGAGTATTATTATTTTACATTTATTATGCTTGAAATGTACATCATTGAAAAATATTAATCGATACGTGTGATAACAATTTACAATATTTTAGTACGGTTATATTATTAATAATAAACCGTGTTGAATAATCGAATCAATATCTAATATTATTAATATCTAAATATATTAAGTTTTTTTTTTTAAAAAAAAAATATACATAATACAAACGAGTACCTATTATATCTATATCTATTTTGCCTAACCATAAACGTACAAAATACACATTTTTATTATGTGTGTAAATTGTGATTATTTTTATAATTTATAACTCTATACGTATACTGCATTGTGCACATCTAAATTTTATTTTAATTTATCGTTTTTTTTTTTTTTATTTTTTTATGATATTTTAAATTGTTTTCAACTCGAGAATTATATATATTAAAAGTAATGTCATTGTGTACTGGTTTTGGCAATGTCACTATACCAGAACGGGGCAATAAAACTATTAAACGAGGAAAAAAATTAAAAAATTAAAAACATTAATCAAATTATTTCAAACGCGGTTTTTATAATGTTTCAATAAAAATCTTTGAGTAGGATTATTATTATACGTGTAAATCAGAGGCGTATTTTTAAGATTTTGTCAAGGGGAGGAGATATGTATTGGAAAATATTAAATATTGACCCAAGGAGGCATGTCATGTATAGTTAGGTGTAAAACAATTTTATTTATCAACAAATATCACCTGAAAAAAGATCTAGGGGGGATTTATCCCCCATATCCCCTCGTAAATACGCCACTTGTCTAAAATATACAATCAAATAAAAATAAATTAACTCGTTAACAATAATAATACTTTGCTATAATGTATTCAAAAAACGCACTTAATAATTATTTTTATTTCTCAATGTGAAATATCTTGCTGTTTTATTTATATATAAATTGATATTTGCGTCGGACGTTATGTTGGAAAAACAACAACATTTTATATTCGGACGTTCGAAAATATTTTATTATTTTGTATAGCAAAAAAATACAACGTTGTAATACGAAGAGGTTATTTATTTTAACGTTGTTTTCAATATATTATTTATCAGTATCCAAACTAATAATTATACAATAAACACATTTGGCTGGTGTCGGAATGTCGTTATACGTACGATTTAAGTCTAAGTATATGTATATGATTTTGCATATTTTATAATTTATCCTACTGCATTCTTCTTCTTTTTAAAAAAACAAAATTAATTTCTTAAGATTTTATTATTTAAGTAGCAATTTTTTTTTATATTTTTTTATAATCTTACATGTAAGTGATTGTTTTAACATACCTATTTAATTAACAAATTTGTGGTAGAAACTAGAAAATATTGAAAAAATACATTAATAATTTCATATTTTATTGATTGAATAATATTTACGTATTGGTTTTTAAGTAGGTACTTCAATAATAAATTATTGAATTTATAAAACTCGCGCATTTTTTCTAACCCGTTTATTAAAGCTTTTAGTACATACCCACATAATAACCTCAATTTATTGGCGCGTCTTTATTATGTACGTCGATAAATTAAAATTTTTCTTTTTTTCCTTTTATTCGCACACTTAATAATAATATAATATTATAGAACAAACTATATTATTATTGTTATTACATAAATTTATAATTAATATTAAGCGCGGTGGGTTTATTGCGTGTAGGGCTATAATATTATAAGAGAACAGATAAATTAAGCTATTCCCGACGAAAGTAGGTACCTATAAACGAGTATTATAATGTGCCTATTTCTATTGAAATATTATTTAGAAAAAAAAAAACGAAACGATACGAAACGAAGGTGTTATATTATTATTATACGGTACCTATTACTATAAAATAATAATAGAGTAATAATAATAATCGGTCGTGAGAAGAAAACGACGGGGGAAAAAAAAAATAATAAATAAATAGTTTGTCGGCCCGTTCATTGAGGATAATATCGCATCAAACCGAGCGGCGCCTTGAATTTTTCTATCTTTCCTACCATGTGTATAATATTATATTAATATAACACACCGCGTGACCGTCTCGTCGTAGTCATCATCCTCTTGCCCGAAGGCGACGACAACGTCGTTTGTGTGTGAACACACGCGTATAATATTTTATATCGTAATACCGAATCGCGCGCCGACGACCCGTTCAGACATGTCGGAGACCCCGTCCGTTTCATTGTTACCCGTTTTTTTTTCCACGCGCGTATATATTTATTTATTTTTTAATAATCTTTCGCCCCCTCCGCCGCGGCGCGAGTTTTATTGTTTCTTCTTTGGTCACGAGGTATTTTTCCCCCTGTCCTCGTCGTCGTGTGTCTTATAGACTGCCGCCGCCGCCTCTTTTCCATCCATAAAATAATAATAACGCGGTACCTATATCGTCTAAGAGCGCGTTTATACTTATACACGCGAGTGTGTTTTATATTTTATATCATATACTTCGGTATATAGAAGAAGAGGAAACGTAATGTACTCGGACGAAGGAGAAGAACGAGAAGCACAAGAAGAAGAAGAACAAGAAGAACAAGAACAAGAACAAGACGACGACAAAGACGAAGGATAGCGACTCATCGGTACGGAATCCGCGCGACCGTCAAAGAAAACTATGTATACACGCGGGCGCACACAATATAAATTATTATAATACCGACCGAGTATATTATTATATTCTTCGGTCGGTCGGCCTCCCACGCTACGCAATCTTCCCTCCGTGATCTATAGGCCGCCTAGCATATATTTAATATATTTGTATACATTATATAGGTGTAACAACGTGATATTATTTTGTATATATTACAAATTTTCGTTTTTAAATATATATTATAAAAATTTTATCGCGCCCCGCTCTCGTATATGAAATAAAAAAAAAATATTAAAAAAAAATACGTGTGGGGAAAAATCGGAGGTGTCGGATACGTTACAGGGTGTATATAAACGCGTTATTAACATATTTCACGTGGACCGTGGAATTTTCGACGTGTCTCGACGGCCAACCACAGCGGAGCATTATTTATAAATTTATAATAATACGCACGAGGATGAAAATACGAATAATTATTGAAAACAAAATTTCAGAAATTTATTACAATTTTTATAGTCGAAAACGTATAATATAATATTATGAGTGTGTACGACCACGAAGATTTTTTCGAAGGCGAGACCCGAATTATATCGTTCCTATACGTCCGAGTAAAAATATTTACGTTATATATACGCTATATAAATTAAGAAAATAATACACGATATATTTTATGTAGGTAACGAGAAAACGTGTCGCGCTCGCGTATCGCCAATTGGACACATTTCGCTAAACCGAAATATTTAAATATATTTTACAAGTCAAACGACAATAATAATAATAATTATTATTAGGTACGTATATTTATCGCCTCGACCACGGTTTACGGTCGGTCGATTGTAATAAAACGCGACTTTCCGCGACAATAATTCCCCCGCCAACTACGTCCACTGCTCGTGTCACACACGTTAAACATAATATCTCGTATTATTATTTACGTGTTATTATGACTGTGTACCTGCGTACACGAACGAATAATAATGAATTCGCTAAAAACCGACTACACAATAATATAATATATCCAATGAATGGAAAATATAACACGATATGGAATCAGCGCGGTTGCGCGTGTAAATCGCATGATATACTTAAGGACGCGACCTCGAAAAAACGGGTCGACGACCTTTCGACCGACGTCTGCGAACGTCATCGCCGCGTAAAAAATAAAAAATTATACGCGCGCGTATATCCCTTTCCGGTCGAAATTTACAAGTCTTACGCAATAATGATGCCAATAATTATCGGCACCCGTGAGTATTTACTCGCATATCATTACCGGTGAAAATTATTATGATTTTTATTATGATTAAACGTGCAGTTGCATAAAACAAAGTCACAAAATTTTTGTAACTAAGTATATGAACGTACACAAAACGTCTCGCTTTCGTATGTTGTGTTTTGGGAACCTCCGTATTTAATTTAAAATTTTTTTTTTTAAATCTTACGAAATTATAATAATATACAGAGTATTCCATATTTAGACGGGCTTTGAAAATATATAAAACGAAACAAATAATTAACCTTAAACAAAAAAAAAATCGCTATTACATAATTATATGTATTATTATATAATACATAATTAATAATATAATTATAATTTATTATTGCGTATTATTTAATTATAATATTAATTGTGAAAAATGACCAAAAACTATGTAAATTTATAATAATATAAACGTTGTAAATACATCTTATGTAATATTTTTTCGGTTATTCTCGTTTCGTGTACGTGTGAATAATAATAATAATATTTTATGAATAATGCAAAAGTAATAAAATGTGCCGTTCTTATAAGTACGCGTGTACTGTATGATATTATATAAATATGTATATATATATATAAGGCAGGGGAGCGTACTAAGGAATTTTATAAGGGGGGTTCAAAAAATGATATCAATTATTGTAATTCAATTAAATATATTACAAATGAAAAAAAAAAAAGTTTTAATGTTATCTATTACTATATTAGTGTTATACTTTGAATAAAATTTCATTGGGTGGTCCCTAAATCCTCCCTTTGAGTACGCTTCTGTATATACACGCAGGGGAAATATATTGTGCATCGCATTCCGCAAATATGTAATATTTTGATTCGAACTGTAATACGTCCGAGTGAATAATAATAAAAACAATAATTAACAATCATGATTATTATTATTATTATTATTATTATTATTATTATTATTATTATTAT